>JAVVLW010000074.1:0-257000 GCA_034401795.1 Chaetoderma sp. LZ-2023a | reverse complement strand
ATTTATGACCAGCAGCAATGGTTTGTTCATCAGTTTACTGTCAGTTAAAACTGTGAGAAATTGAATGCAGGCAGCAGCTATCTGTAGTGGATTAGACACATCAATCACAAACTGAAAACAAAACATTTAAACATAATCACGCATCACATGTAATGGAGGTTACATTATTTACCGCTTGAGCACTGTGGCAGATAAAAGAACAGCACGGGAAGTCAAACCTGTAAACACCCACCAGCCTTAACTTTAAGTAAATAGGTGCTATCGGAATACATGTTGGTTACCAAAAGAAACCATCTTTATGTGGACAACGAAATGGAGAATTCCAGTCTATCCATCAATCATAAGGCGTCATAATCAACATTGACGTCATAACGAATTATGCTATGAATGACATAGAGAAGTTCATCACGAATGCTTAATTGATGACAGACTAAGCGTTATTGTACGAATTGTATGTCTTTACTTTTTAAAAGCCATGCTGTTGAATATTTTGAAACTAATTTGACTGAGCGCTGTTGGTACCATAGGTAGCAACAGCACAAAGTCAAATTAGTTTCAAAACATTCAACAACTTACCTGTATAGTTTTCTGGAAATTGAGATTCAGAATTCAGGGATTGATCGATTCCAACACCAGAGAAGTGGGTGGAGCTTAGCTAGAGATGGGCGGGGAATAGCTAAAAACTGGATTCCTCCATTGTTCTGTCTTAAATACTCTCTTTTGATCACCTGTCTTTAAAAAAAAGATAATAACTGTTTGATATACAAAAAAATTAGGTTTTTTTACAGAATTATGTGCATAAAATGCATCTAGTGGGTCAATATTAACACTTTAAGCCTTGAATTTGTTCAAGAAAATATTGATTTTTTTCAAAGAAAATGTCAGTTTGCAGACCAACAGAAGACTATTTTTTAAAGTTTAGCACTGGAATGACTGGCGCGGTTATCAAGCCTGTCATTCCAGTGGTAAATTTTCAGAAATAGACTTCTCCTGGGCTGAAAATCTACATTTCTCAAGACCACTGTAGAAGCCATTTTTGGCTGATATAAGTGTTAAAGGGTTAACATTTGAAAATTGATTCCTATATATGCTACCACTCAATAGTGACATGATGCAAATTAGAAATTCTACAAATAGTTAAAAAAACCAAATTTGGAAATGATCCTTAGGAGAACTCTGTAATAGCCTCTTTGATAAAACACCCTTTATTGGCGCAAAGTGGCAGGCTTTCTCCTGTGAACAGTTAATCATATTGAATTTATTCATAATTAGATCATGAGATATTTATTAATTTATAATACTCACGAGTACAGATGAGCAATCCTGATAATAGTTGTTCCAGATTGGAACAATACTCCCTCCTAATTCACGTACTGTTAAGTCAACTTTTCTTGGAAGAGGTAAGGTTACCAAGTTCGTACCAACCTATGGACATCAACAACACACATCTGTATGCATAAGAAATCGATCTTTCCAGTTTTAGCTATGCCACGCCCATCTCTGTATAAGCTCCACCTACACATCGCTCGTGTTGTGCTCGATTGATCTCTGAACGTCCTGACTATTAATTTCCAGAAAACTATACAGGAAAGCTGTTGAATATTTTGAAACTAATTTGACTGGGTGTTGTTGCTGCCATAGGCAGCAACAGCGTCCAGTCAAATTAGTTTCAATATATTCAACATGTTTCTTAAATAGCAAAAACATACAATTCGTACAATGTGTCTGGCTATTAAGCGCTAAAGGTGGGCTTAATCGAATCATTCATGACGTCATGATTATGACGTCAGCTGTCATGATTATGACATCAAATCAGCATACACGTCATATAGTTGATTATAACATTATATGATTGAGTGAGGAAATGGATTCATGAATATGTGCCATCTCTGAGCAAATACTGGAGCTTACATACTCCTGGTAACAGGTGAATTACATCAACGTTTAAGTACCAAAGCAACACATCGGGCCTAATTCTGAAGGGACATAATGCAAGACCCAAATTGAGGATAATCTAGGTACTCACACCCATGTTTTCAGGGAAGGGTTCTGGGTGTCTTCCCCCCCCCCCCCCCCCCCTTGGGTGTCTCTCCCACCCACCCCCCATCCCCAGCGTAGATATACGTATAGAAGTGATATACTGCATGCATTCTGGTAATAAAGGAACATATCTCAACCATTTAGTGGTCAAGTCTTCCCAAAACAGCTTGTGCGGTGGTCTTGATAAATGACCATCTGTAGGCCACAAGACTATGAAGATTTACCACTGGAATGGCTGTCTTGATAACTGAGCCAGTCACTCTATTTGTAAATTTTCAACTAGATGAACTGCATCCCACATGTTGAGCCCTTTAGTTTTTCCGCATATCAGACATCGTGTGGCAGTGTCGCGAAATAAGAATTTCTTACAATAGTATATACCTTGATGAATCAAATGTCCAAACCATGTAAAAGTATAGAAAGAATTTAGAATCATTTTAACTTTGCTGCAATCTGAATGCAATAATGATATAGAACAGGTCCCCCCACAGAAACCCCTTGCGGGTTGGTCTGTTGTTTTATTAACCACTATAAAAACATACTTACCGTTCAATCACTACTTGCTAAACCAATTATCCGCATTTAGCTACCGGAATAAGATTTTTATGCTTGCATACTCTCCTTCCCATGCCTATTCCTATTGATATGAACCCTCAACCAGGCTACTGGTTAATTCCATCACCAGTATATAACCTGATATAGACTGGCATCAGTCTGTACTCACTCCCTAGTGCCGCCTGTCACTATGCACGCTTGCGCGTGCTCACTGGAGCCCAAATAGGAAACAGATTCACTTTTCTGAATTTAAGTGCCAAATATTATAGTCAGATTCTCAAATCATTTCCACGCGGGGTGGCTGAGACCGGGTCATAGTGATTGAATGGTAAGTATGTTTTTATAGTGGTTAATAAAACAACAGACCAACCCGCAAGGCGGGTCTGTGGGGGGGGGGGGTGTTATTACACCACAAAAACATCCATTACCGTTCAATCACTACTCGCTAAACCAGTCAGTGCCCCATTTAAAACATTAGGTGGGAGATTTGAGAATCTACAACCAAGGATAAAAATCAAATCAATCTTATCCAAATGTTAATAACAAAAAATAATAGTGCATTTAAATCAATCACACTGTGATTATCAAACAAGAGGTCAAAGGGGCCTGTGTCGCTCACCTGGAGCACCATCAATTTTTGTCAAAATTGCTGGTGGGTGGTTTAGCAGACTGTTAAATGAGCTTGTGGACATTTTTGCAAGTGTAATATGGCTGCCAAACACACTACATTTTGATTGGCCCACGGCGCCCATGATTTTTTGATGGATCAACTTCCCGTGAATTTCGGCCTGATGCCTTCAGCAGTTCTGGAGGAGTAATTTCCGTGAAAACCAGGTCATCCAAGATGGTCACCGAACCATTTGGTCAATCAAGCCCTCTTGAACAAAATTGGCGTAACTCTTGGCCTAGATGAAGATTCCCCAAGTGGTTTCGGAGAAGATTTTTAAAGCCAATTTCCGGAAATTGGCCGAAATCCAAAATGGCCCCTGGGCAAATTGGCCGATCGGGTTCATTTGAACAAACTTGGATCCTTATGCCCTAAGGATGCTTCATGCCAAATATAATTGAAATCGGCCTGGTAGTTCTCGAGAAGACATTTTAAATTTCCCATTGCTTTAGCATGGGAGCTTTCGTCGAGAAAATTATGCAAGATGGCCGCCAAACCGTTTATCCAACAGTTTCGAAAATTGCAAATTTGAGCTCAGAATACCCAAAAACAGATACAGAACCAATTTTGGCCTCAAAATCCATCAAATAAAAAAATCCAATATGTCCGCCAAACACGCTACATTTTGATTGGCCCACGGCAGCCATGTTTTTTGATGGAGCAACTTCCCTTGAAGAAACTTATGTGGCCCTTAGTCCCTAATCATATCTCCCAAATTTTGACCTGATCCATTCAGCGGTTCTGGAGAAGTCGTTTACGGGAAAACTAGGTCATCCAAGATGGCTGCCGAACCATTCGGTCAATCAAGTTGTCTTGAACAATCTTGGCTTACCTCTTTGCCTAGATGAGGTTTCATAAGTTTTGAATCGATTCCCCAAGCCGTTTCAGAGAATGAGATTTTTCAAGACATTTCTAAAATTGGCCGATCGGCTTCGTTTGAACAAAATGAAATCTTTATCCCATAAGGATGATTCCTGCCTAATATAATTAAAATCGGGCCAGTAGTTCTCGAGAAGACATTTTAAATTTCCCATTGCTTTAGTATGGGAGCTTTTGGCGGGAAAATGATCCAAGATGGCTGCCAAACTGTTTATCCGACAGTGTCGAAAACTGCAAATTTGAGATTAGAATACCCAAAAACCTATATAAAACGATTTTGGCCTCAAAATCCATGAAATAAAAAAATCCAATATAGCTGAAAAACACACTATATTTTGATTGGTCTACCGTGGCCATGTTTTTTGGTGAATCAACTTCTCTTGAACAAACATTAATCGCCCTTAGTTGCTAATTATATATCACAAATTTCGGCCTGATCGCTTCAGCGGTTCTTTGGAAGGTCGTTTTTGTGAAAACTAGGTCATCCAAGATGGCCACTGAACCATTTGGTCAATCAAGTTCCCTTGAACAAACTTGATTCAGCACTTACGCTAGATCATATTTCGTGAGTTTTGAATTGATCCCTCAAATGGTTTGGGAGGAGAAGATTTTTAGAAGACATTTCTAAAAATCGGCCAAAATCCAAGATGGTCGCAGGCCAAATTGGCCGATCGGGTTCGTTTGAACAAACTTGAATCTCTATGCCGTAAGGATGCTTCATGCCAAATATAATTGAAATCGGCCCAGTAGTTCTCGAGAAGATATTTTAAATTTCCCATTGCTTTAGCATGGGAGCTTTTGGCGAGAAAATGATCCAAGATGGCCGCCAAACCATTTATCCGACAGAATCGAAAATTGCAAATTGAGATCAGAATAGCCAAAAAGCTATATAAAACCAATTTCGGCCTCAAACTCCATCAAATAAAAAAAAATCCAATATGGCTGCCAAACATGCTATATTTTGATTGGCCCACGGCGGCCATGTTTTTTGACGGATCTACTTCTCTTGAACAAACTTTACTGGCCCTTAGTCCCTAATCATATCTGCCAAATTTCGGCCTGATCCCTTCAGCGGTTCTGGAGAAGTTATTTTCGCTAAAACTAGGTCAACCAAGATGGCCACCAAACTATTTGACCAATTAAGTTCACTTGAACAAATTTGGTTGAGCTCTTGCCCTAGATCATATTTCATGAGGTTTCCTTCAATCCCTCAAGCGGTTTCGGATATTTTTTAAAACGTTTCTAAAAATCGGCCAAAATCCAAGATGGCCGCCGGCCTAATTGGCCGATCGGCTTCATTTGAACAAATCTAGATCCCTATGCCCTAAGGATGCTTCCTGCCAAATATAATTGAAATTGGCCCAGCTGTTCTTGAGAAGAAGTCGTTTAAAGGAAAAGTTGACGGATGGACGGATGACGGACACACGACGGACGGTCGCCACGACATAAGCTAATAATGAAAACTTGAACTTAAATAAATAAAAACCAAAATAAACTCTCACCATTTCTTATCAGTTAATACTGTTAGGGGGTATAGATTTTCTTTGGCATCTTCTCTTCCTTGCCTTCTGAACGCCGATGTCAAGGACACTAAGATTCTTAATAGTTTTATTCGAGGTTTAGGCAATATTCGTCCTCCGGTAGCTAAGCCCTTGCCTTCCCGGAACTTGGCTTTGGTCCTTCAGGTGTTGGCAGGCTGCCATTTTGAACCTCTTGCCTCTATTAGTATTAAACTTTTAACTTTTAAAGCTGTTTTTCTTGTTGCTGCTGCCTCTGCTAGAAGAACGTTCAGAGATTCATGTTCTTTCTGCTGAAAGGGACACATTTATCATTGACTCAGCCCGAATAAGACTGGAAGCCGACTGACTGAAAATATCCTGTCCAAAGGGGGGGGGGGGAGGGGGGGGGGGGCGCCGATATAAGATTATTCTTCAGACTGCTCAAAATATTGACCTCAGAAAGCTTTCTATACCTTCTCTTAGATGTGGTAAACCCCAAGGATCTGCAAACTGAATTAAGAGAACCACGAGACAGATCAGCTAAAGAATGAGACTGATACAGGAACATGATCACCACGCTCTTGAGCCTTGAGAACAGCTTCAGATAACAGAGCAAGAAAATTAGCCGACTTAAGTTGGGATCTGCAGACAGACTCCCATTTAAAAAGATCAGTGAATGCTCAGCCTTAGATGAATCCTTTAAATGTGAGGAAAGAACATCCCAGGAGGAGCCAGAAAGAGATTGAGGAGTAGCAACCTTTAAATAATCTTCTTTGGGGACCTGAACAGGAGTATCAAATTTTGACGAGAGAGAAAACGCCTTACAATTAACATCGTTAATGAAGAAATCCAACATATCCACTACTAAGTTATCAATACAAAGGACTTGAGAAGAAGAAGACGAATCAGACGTAGAAAATGCAGACCCGAAAGAAGGAGGGTCTATAGAATATTCATCCTTAAGGGGAAGAGAAAGAGTAGAGGCGATCCACCTATGAGGCCCTGACTGGACAAAATCTCTTCATATCCCTGGCCCTGACTGACTTGGGGACTGAGGAAAGAGAAGAAGGATTAGGAGAGGAAGAAGAGATGTGAGGAGAGGAGTCACAAGAGGCTAATGAATCTGCAGTTCTAGAGGAAATAGGAGAACAAGCCCTCCTGGAAGGTTTAATAGAGGAAACAGGCAAAGAATCAGAAAAGGATGAAATTTGATCGGAAGGAAAAGAATCCATGACATTATCCTGACTAGAAGACAAGGAAGGATGAACCAGACAACTGGCAGAAAACCTTAAAAATAGAAAAATGCACAGAAACAAAAGAACGAGCGAGAGAAGGATCCCTAACAACAGAAAAAAGACAGAAATCTAGACCCGAATCAACAATTTGAAATTCTAACTCGGGAGAAAGAACAACAGAAACAATCAGATCAAGATAATCAAAAGGAGAGGCAGAAGAGGAAGAAGGAGGAAGAGAAGACTTACGATGAACAGAGGAAGAAGAAGGAGAAGGATCCAAGGATCCCTGAAGAGAATTAATAGATGAAGAAAGACGTGAGAATCCTGGAGGAGGAGGAATAGAAGATTGAAAAAGAGAAGTAGAATTAGACACATGACAGGAAGAAAAATCCTTAGCTGAAAGAAAAGAAGAAGAAGAGGAAGAAGGCCTAGACTTAAAACCTGGAGGATGAGAGGAACAAGAAGAAGGAAGCTGCACTGCAAAGGAACTCAAGACAGCTTCACGAAAGGAAGAAGAAGAAGTCAAATCAACATCAACTGCCCGAGATGAAATAGAAGAACCATAATCCGCAACCAAGGAATCATGGGAAAAATAACTATCAGAAAACTCAGAACTAGAGCTAACAAAGTTCCTATCACCAAACACAAGATGCCTATCCGCTGAAAGGGAATCCGAAAAAATGTGCGCACCAGAAGAAGAAACTGAAAAAGGAAGCGGAAGTTGACGCTTTGATAAACTCTTAGCCGAATCTAACAGCCCATGACTGTTCGCTATGCCGGAAGTTTTGTCCCAACCGGAAGCGGAAATCGGAAGTCTATCCAGATCTGAACGACCCGGAAGTATACCCCTAGTACCGGAAGCGGAAGTGCACAGACCAGAATCCAAAATGGAAACGGAAGCGCTCCTACCGGAAGAAGAAACATAAGGAGGGTCCAAAGACCCCGGATGTCCGGTACGGCCGGAAGCACTACTAAGACCGGAAGAACAAAAACCGGAAGCAGAAATAGAAACCGGATCTTGAGGACCCTGATGTTCTGTAAAACCGGAAGTCAGACCGGAAACAGAGGAAATGGAAGCAGATCCGGAAAACGGAAGTAGATCCGGGTCCTGGGGACCCGCATCCACTAAACATAAACCAGAAGTACTAGAAAATCCTGATTGATGAACACTAGCTACAGGCGATCTGTGGACATTTCTGATGACCGGAATGACCGAGACTTTGACATTGGCATAAGATTTTTGGACGGGGGCTTCCACCGCCGCCACCACTGCTTGAGGGTCATGCCTTTCACCCTCAAGACTGTGGGATTGACCTGGTGACCTGCTCGAGTTGACCTTCGAGAGCTTTTTTGCTCTAATTTTCGGTTTCGGAGACCTAATTTCTTGACGGGACGTAGGAGGAATAGGTTTTCCCCATTTTCAGGCACGCCCGCTAGCCCTCGGGCTATCGTCCGATTTGGATGAAACGTGTTGTTTCTTGGCCTCACGGATGGCAGATGAAATCCTCTCGTCTAGCGATTTAGTCAAAACATATGCAATAGGACTCAAATCTAGTAAATAAAGCCAAAACAGCTTCAGAATTCTCCGAAGAGGCCCCCCCCCACCCCTCCATTGCTGATGGATTAGAAACATTAGATTTAGCAAAAGACACAGCTTTAGCTTTAACAGCAATGGGGGTAGGGGAAGATCGACCAGAGGGCAGCGCTTGTTTAGAAGAAAAATCCTTAAAGAAGGCCTTAGATACAGACACAGACCAACCTTTGCATATCCCGCACATCGTTGTGGGGGGTACACATAGTGCACTTTGAACAGACATGTCCTCAATACTCCGCAGAGTGAAGGCGATCACACTTTGCTGATGTGCACTTAATCTTACCGGTCAATTTAACAGACTCCTAAAAACGCAAAAATATTACAATGAAGCATACAGCTTAGTATTAGAAAAAAGGAGTCTAGACAAAAGCAAACGCATTTCTAAGAAAGGCGGGAAAGTTCAAATTAAAAAAATCCTTAATGACAAGAAAACAATCTTTCATAGGGAAATAAACATATTCCTTATAATACACTAAACTAAAAGTGATAAAGGCTCCTTGGAGTAATAGAGGGTGTTTAGATGATGATGACTTAGGCATATTAAGGTTGCTACCACGAAAGCGAAACCCCACGAAAACCGGTAACATTTATATACATAGTTATAAAGTTCCATATAACCACAAAATACTTCCAAAAACATAACTTAGGGAGGATAGACTTCATAGCAGGCATTTCTAGCGTTAGGAATCCTTCAATAGTATAGCTGACACAGCGCAAAGCTATAAAAACTTTCTAATAATATTTAGGCAGTTATTCTGTTGCAGAATAATTGAAAAGTGAATCCGTTTACTATACACCTGTGCAAAAGTTAAGCACCAGCAAAAACAATAGAACGTAGAAATATGATGGTACAACTAGGCTGCCATACTTTTTGTCCCCGCGTTAGCTGACATAATTCCAAGTACGAAATGCACATGCATGCATGACTTCACGCAGCTTGATGTCCGTGCGTGGCGGGAAACAGCACACGTGTTCAGTTATGTAAAAGTCCAGTTTGAGGTGTAGAACATTACATACAGATTTAGGCGACAAGATTAGGAATTTTGTGTTCATGACCGTGGTTTATTTGTACAGAGAGAATTAGGTCTTGATTGTGAACCGCTATGGCAAGACGAAGGTTAAGTGATCGTGTGAAATGGCAAATCATAGGCATGCATACCACTGGTATGTCATGCAGAGAGATTGGCAGACAGCTGAACATTAACCATACTGTAATCAGTCGTTTGATTGCAAAACATGGGCAAACTAACGAGGTGAAGGACAGGCCTAGATCTGGAAGACCGAAGAAGACTACTGCCCGTGATGATCGAGCCCTAGTACGCCTTGTTAGGAGATCTCCATTCACCAACAGCAGAGTGCTCAGCCAGCAATGGGAAACGCGCAATAGAGTGTCAATGTCTACCGTCAAAAGGAGACTGTATGCTGCTGGCATGAAAGCTAGGAGACCTGTCAGACGTCCTCTCCTCACTGCACACCACAAAGAGGAGCGTCTGAGGTGGTGCAACGAAAGAAGACACTGGAACATGAGATCCTGGAGACGGGTACACTGGTCCGATGAAAGTCGGTTCCTGCTTCATGCCACAGATGGTCGAACTCGTGTATGGAGGTCCAGACGCACGGCGTACGACCAACGTAACATCATGGAAGAAGTTCCATTTGGTGGAGGTTCCGTTATGATATGGGGGTGCATCTCATTTGATTGTAAGCTGGATCTGTTGACTGTACCTGGAACACTAAATGGACAAAGATATCAAGATTCCATACTGGATAGAGTTGTGGCCCCTCATTTTGTAAATCATGCACCTGGAACCCACCCTATATTCATGGATGACAACGCCCGACCACATCGTGCTAGAGCTGTGCATGAATACCTCCGCCAGAATGCCATCGAAACCCTACCATGGCCAGCAAGGAGCCCTGACATATACCCTATTGAGCATATCTGGGACATTCTGGGAAACATGGTGAGAAGGAGGGATCCTCCTGTGCAGAACCTACAGGAATTAACAGACGCACTCCATCTTGAATGGCAACGAATACCACAATGGCGTATCAGTCGGTTGGTGACCAGCATGAGACGTCGTGTCCAGGCCGTCATCCAGGCACAAGGTGGATATACCCGGTATTAATAATGACAGTCTCAAACTCGTGCACAGATGTTAAACTTCGTTTTCAGACACCATTAATGACAATCTAGCCACGTGTGTCAACGGTAGGGCAATAGTTGTCAGTTGTGTCAACGTAACCATATTCAGGCCTCGTTTTCAAGTTCAAACAAAAACATACAGTGTTTCCCCACCATCATAATCAGCATTCCTCTAGTTGCATTATTACCTCTTGCACTAAGATGGATGGGTAAATAAATGTTTATGCTATTGCTTTCTTCATAGCACATGAATATACCCTCGCATGTGCGTAAAAATAGGGTGGTGCTTAACTTTTGCACAGGTGTATATTTGGGCTCCAGTGCGCATGCGCAAGCGCGCATAGTGACAGGCGCCACTAGGGAGTGAGTACAGTATCAGGTTATATACTGGTTGAGGGTTCATATCAATAGGAATAGGCATGGGGAGGAGAGTATGCAAGCATAAAAATCTTATTCCGGTAGCTAAATGCGGCTAATTGATTTAGCAAGTAGTGATTGAACGGTAATGGATGTTTTTGTGGTGTAATAACAACTGTAATGTTTCGTTGGGATCGGATAAGCCTTTGATAAATTAAAAGTCCATTGAAAAACATTAATATTGTTCTAATTCTTGGTCCACAATTCCAAACCACGTACAAATATGGAAACAATTTGACAATTAGTTTCATTATGATGGAGTCTGGATGCATTGATGGCATAGAACAAATCAGTCAAGTTTATTGAGATGGATTAGCCTTTGATGTACTAAACGCATATTGAAAAACATTCTTCTAATTCTTGGTACAAAGTTAACTAAGTCTAAACCGCATAAAAATATATACAAATTTCAAAATCATTTCAATTATGATGGAGACCAGAAGCAATAATGGTATAGATCAAATCCGCAAAGTTTTATTTAGATCAGATAAGTTCTTGTTGAATTAAATGTCCATTGAAGAACTTTAACCTTTACCTATTAATACCTAATTCTTGGTACACGCCAGATGTCATTTGGACCCTTATGTCAAGATCCTCCCCTTTTCTATGAGCTGGAGAAAAATCATCTCTTCAAATGTGAATTGACTTTCACTATAAAAGAATTTTCTTACCAATTTTCTTTAGTAATCTTGACTAATCGAGGATTAACCTAATATATAATTTTGCCCAATATTGTTGGGGGGGGGGGGGTGCATCCCTGGAGCACCTCTTTCATAATGCAACTGCTTAGTCTCTTAGCCATTTAACCATCAAATTTATTCAAAATTGTAATTCTGTCATAGAAAATTTTGATTTCGAGAACAAGGTAAGACTATTTTTGAAAATTTATCACTGAAATAGTCTTCTCTTGTTCTGCAAATGGAGATTTTTAGCCAGCTTGAGTGTTAAAGGATTGGTAAATAATTAATATAGATCTACACGCAATGTAGCTATGACTAATTCTAATCCATATCTGCTGCATTTATGCATGAATTATCTCCCTTAGATAAATGGTACAATTTGATTCCATCTCAGGCTGCCGATTTTCTGAATGGGATACCAAAAACACCGGAGGTATAGTTTGACGGCCGAAATTGCATCCGACGGAGGACATATGCCTTTTCGCATCTGACGGAGGTTCTACAGCATCCATCAGAGTATTACAACATCCACAGAGGTACAGCATCTGTCTAATTCCCTCTGATGAACAATTCGTAATGAAGTAAGAAAGGTGACGTAGGTTCATGGGGGAAGTGGGAAAATGTGAAATATTGCGATTTGATCACTCACCGCTACAGATCTCCTGTGGATGCTGTAATCCTCCGACAGATGCTGTAACAGATCTGTGGGATGTGAAAAACCATGTGGTCCTCCATCGGATGCAATCTTGGCCTTAAAACTATAACCACCCCTGAAAAATAACACTCAATACACCACATATGTTCTGCACGCACGCGCGCGCACGCACACACACACACACACACACACACTCGGTGCAATACTGCCCTAGATATAATAAGATGGCATGACAAAGATCTAGACCACTGTGACCGTGATAAAATGATTGTATTTTCGCAGGCACGCACATGCACACACAGACATGCACACACATTTGACAACCCCTTACAGGGTGAGGGTAATAACATGGGTTACTAACATACTGGCTTGGCAGCCAATACTTACTGTAGGTATTGTTGAAGGAAGAGATTTATCACTGTTCAATGAAGATTGTTTATTCGTTGATAAATCTGAAGAATTGTCAAGAAAATTATATAAATTCAAATAAGTAACCTGCAAATAAGTTTTATGTATTTTCAATTATTTATGCTCCATGCTATTGACACTGTCATGACTGTTAGTCAGTCAACATTAATGCACAGTGTTATTGACAAGTCTGTTAGTGAACATTACTGCACAGTGTTATGACATGACTGTTAGTGAACATTACTGTAGTGTTATTGACATGACTGTTAGTGACCATTACTGCACAGTGTTATTGGCATGATCATTAGTGAACATTACTGCACAGTGTTACTAACATGACTGTTAGTGAACATTACTGCACTGTTATTGGCATGACTGTTAGTGAACATTACTGCAGTGTTATTGACATGACTGTTAGTGAACATTACTACACAGTGTTATTGGCATGACTGTTAGTGAACATTAATGAACAGTGTTATTGGCATGACTGCTGGTGAACATTAATGAACAGTGTTATTGGTATGGCTGTTAGTGAACATTAATGCACAGTGTTATTGACATGACTGTTAGTGAACATTACTGCAGTGTTATTGGCATGACTGTTAGTGAACATGACTGCACAGTGTTATTGGCATGACTGTTGGTGAACATTAATGAACAGTGTTATTGGCATGCCTGTTAGTGAACATTACTGCAGTGTTATTGACATGACTGTTAGTGAACACTACTGCAGTGTTATTGACATGACTGTTAGTAAACATTGCTGCCGTGTTATTGACATGACTGCTAGTGAACATTAATGAACAGTGTTATTGGCATGACTGTTAGTGAACATTACTGCAGTGTTATTGGCATGACTGTTAGTGAACATTACTGCACAGTGTTATTGGCATGACCATTAGTGAACATTAATGAACAGTGTTATTGGCATGCCTGTTAGTGAACATTACTGCAGTGTTATTGGCATGACTGTTAGTGAAAATTAATGCACAGTGTTATTGACATAACTGTTAGTGAACATTAATGAACAGTGTTATTGGCATGCCTGTTAGTGAACATTACTGCACAGTGTTATTGGCATGACTGTTAGCGAACATTACTGCAGTGTTATTGGCATGACTGTTAGTGAACATTAATGCACAGTGTTATTGACATGACTGTTAGTGAACATTAATGAACAGTGTTATTGGCATGCCTGTTAGTGAACATTACTGCACAGTGTTATTGACATGACTGTTAGTGAATGACCAGATGACCCGGAGGGTATGGTCTTATGTTTTACTAATTACATATACCTACCTCCTTGCATTACTATTGCTCTTTCCTTCTCTGAAGGGAAGCGTAGTAGGATGAGTTTTTTACAGCCAATGTTTGCTGGGTATTGTGGTTACTCTAATGATGAGATCCAGTAATTCGCTTGAATGCTATATCTCAGAATGAGGCAAGAAGAGGGTTAATCGAATATCCAGAGCCACTGAGAAGGTCATTAAGCACAATGACAACCTCATTGGCTGATAGCTATCACATGACCTTGTTGTTAGCTACCAAGACTTCATTCCTTTGACAAACCCAGTCATATAATCCAGCTTTATGCAGATCCATGAAGAGGCAGATGATCCTATCACTACTCGATTCTGAATATCTGACTAAAGTTGAAATTAAAAATTAACCTAAATTCTCTACATTATATGACGGGAAAATCCTTTCAGAAATACCCAAATATGTCAAATTCTGACATATCCGGGTATAACCTAAAGGCTGAAGAATATAATGAAAATCTTTTCTGAATATAACTATTCTACCAAGATATGACCATTTAAATGAAGCCCCAAGCTGCACCCCCCACCCAAAATTTTTTTTACAGAGGGGAGGCTTGAGGTGGGCCGTAATGCAAGGAGGTAGGTATATGTAATTAGTAAAACATAAGACCAGACCCTCCGGATCGTCTGGTCGTTATTACTACATTACAACCTACCTCCTTGCATTACTATTTCTCAAATACAGATTTCAACATTGCTCAAAGCCCGGAGGGAGGCAAATTTTTGCGCAAAATTGATGTAAAAAATAGAGAAATTAATACGAAGTTAGTAATAACAAGTAGAGAAAGATACTACAAAAGACAGTCATTCCTCAGAGTTACTCTCATAAGTATCCTAATAGAAAGGGAACAAAAGAAATAAGGAGATAAGAAAGGAGGGCATAAAACGACCCCAAGAATACAAGAAAGAGAAGATGATTATGCAAGAAAGAGATAAATAAATAAGGGTGATGAAAGAGATGATATGAAAGAGGTGAAATGCACACATGAGAAAGAATTAATGAACTCACACTCAACCAAAAAAATCTTATACGGATGAAGATGATGAAGGAAGAGAAGATGATGAAGAAGGAATACGAGTCATGGTCCCTGAAGCTACCGTATGAATATTCTTATAGAAAAAGGAAGAAGGACCAGAGTCTTTGAGATAGAATTTAATAAAAGTATTCTCTGATTTCCAGTTAGCAACTTGCATGATATCATCAAGAGAAGATCCATTAAAAAGGGCGCAAGAGGTGGGAAGGCCCCTAACATCATGGGCCTTAACCCCCACTAGTGAATTGTCTCCAGGAGAAGCTAATTCATGGCAAATTTTGATCGTATCAACGATCCAACGTGAAATAGTGGTTAATGAGGCAGGACGATCCAAACCTTCTGCAAATGTAACCCAAAGATGTCTATTGTCGGATCGTTTGGAGTCAGTATGAAGTTTATACATATTAATGGCCCTAACCGGGCACCAGACATAATCATCTGCTGATAAGGAAGAAAGTTTATGAATTATAATGGGTTTACCCAAGAATTTAACTGACTGAGTTTTGGACAGGAATTCTGCCCTGGGATAGAGAATAATGCTATTCCCCGTAATTTGAAATCTATCCAACTCAGCAGACAGGGCACACATTTCAGAGCGACGGCTAGCTGATGCTACTGCTAATAGGAATACTGCTTTGAGGGTAAGATGTTTTAAACAAACAAAACCTAAGGGTTCAAAATGTTTCCCAGCTAGAACCTGTAATACAAGCGAAAGGTTCCAAGAAGGGAGGGGTTTCTTAAAAGGTTGACGTGAATTACCCATACCTTTAATGAGGCTGTGAAAATCTATTTGAACTTGGACCGAAGGATCAATAAGACACTTGAAAAAGGAGTTCAGACCAAATCGATAGGATCTGATAGTGTTAACTGATAGCTTTTTCTGGTCAAAGAGGAAAACCAGAAAATCTGTGACTTGAGTTACAGAGGCCTCAGAGGGCAGGATAGAATGGTTTGAACACCGTTTTTAGAAAAACTCAAATCAAGCTTTACAAATGTTTCGAGTGGAAGTTCTGAGGGATTTCTCCAAAAGTTTTTAAGATCTGACTGAAAAGATTGACGAAGCGGGCAACTCGACAACTTCCAGACTGACAGGCAAAAGATTTCTGGATTCTGATGGAGAATCCTGCCTCTGTTCTGGGACAATAGATTGTGGGAGACAGGAAGTAGCAGAGGGAGATCTACAAGAAGGTCCAGGAGATCCGGAAACCACGATCTTGTTGGCCAAAAACGGAGCTATTAACAGGACTACACAGGGATGTTGCCTGATCTTTCTGAGTACCAGAGGAATGAGAATCGTAGGGGGAAAGGCGTAAGTGAACATGTTGTCCCAAGAGTGAGCTAGAGAGTCTCCTGAAAGAGCCATGGCTTCTGGAAAGGGAGATATGAAGATGGATATCTTTCTGTTCTTGAGAATAGCAAACAAGTCTATGTGGGGACGACCAAACTGAAGAAAAATCGACTGGGCTACATACAACCTCTTTCAACTCCCATTCTGTTTCTGGGATCCTGGAAGGATGAGATAACTGGTTGGCCATAAATTCAGTTTGCCTGGGACGTGGGATGCTCAAAGAGAAATGTTGTGGGACTTGCACCAGTGAAGCATGATCATGAACTCTCGACAGAGAGACCGACCTGGTCCCCCCCTGATGATTGATGAACGAGACAACTGTGAAATTGTCTGATTGGATAAGGATTGAAAGACCGAGAATCATGGGTTCCCAATGAACTAGGGCATGGAAAACAGCCCACAGTTCTAAAAGGTTGACATGGTAGGAAGATTCTGTGAGGGACCAGGTTCCGGAAATCTTCTTGGAATCCCAAATGGCTCTCCATCCTTCCAGGGATGCATCTGTGAAAAAGATAGCCTGAGGAGATGGAGGATGAATACGAACCCCTAATAACAGGGATTGATGGTCTTTCCAAAACTGGCAATGAGTCATGAGTTGAAACTTGATGAGAATCCGATGATCCAGAGAATCTAGAGACTGATTCCAGTGGGCCATAACATAGAACTGGAAGGGTCTTCTCATCAGAGGAGCCCAAGGAATCACTTTCTCTACTGAAACTATGAGGCCTATTATTCTGAGGAAAGATCTGGCCAAAACTAACTGGCCTACCTTGAGAGCTTGAATTGTGGATATCATTATCTGCACATTGGGAAGGGAGGGAAATAACCTCCCCTGAGAGGTCAAAAGTGACCCCCAGGTGGGTAAAAACTTGATTTGGGGAGACGCAACTTTTCTACATTGATGATCCAACCCAGGTGAAGGCAAACCTGGATGGCATCTGATCCATCCGCAATGAGGGAGACGGGATCGGGAGCCTTGAAAAGCCAATCGTCTATATAGACATGTACTGATATTGCCTGAAGATGAAGGCATGAGGCTACTGATGATACTATTCGAGTGAATACGTAAGTGGAGGTGGTCAGGCCGAAGGGAAGACTGCAAAATTGCCAGACTCTACCTTTGTAAGCGAAATGAAAGAACTTGTGGAATGCAGGATGAATAGGGACGTGAAAATATGCGTCTTTGAGGTCGATGGATATTGTCCACAAGCCCACCTGGAGACTGAATGATGGACTGAACCGTTTCCATCTTGAAGGAAGGACTCACTATTAGAAGATTGAGGGATTTTATATTTATAATGGGTCTCCAACCCACCCAACCTCGTCTTCTTTTGAACAAGAAACATGGTCGGGAAGTAACCTGGATTGCACTGCCAATCCATCACCTCCACCGCATGTTTTGATATCAGAGACAGAATCTCGGATTCCAAGGCTAAAAGTTTCTCTGGGCACGATGGAATGGAGGTCCATCAAGGAACAAAGGAAAGAGGAGGTTTTACCTTCCAACAAGGATGATGGCTGCGATAGTTTTAAAAACCCACTGATCTTGACCAAGAAGATCCCAATAACGATTGCCTACTGGGATGCTTGGAAAGCTTGAATAGTGGGGGACTGAAAATCTAAATCTACTGGAAGAGTTAAAAAAGGGCCATCAGAACTTATGATGTAAAAAACGAGGATGATACCGACTACCCGATTTACAAGGACCTCTAGACTGCTTTCGAATGACCCAGAGAGGAAGGCCTAGATGGAGGAGATCTAGATCTATCAAAAGATCTAGTGGAATTCACAAAAATCCGAGAAGGAAAAGATGTTTGAGGATTAGAACGAGGTAACTTCTTAGGAGATGAGGGAGGAAAAGAATGAACCGGAGTGAAGGAACGTTTCCTAGAAACCTGAGGAAGACCAACTTTAGAAGAGATCTCGTGAATACTATTGAGTCTATCCACCTCCTTCATGATGAGACTAGTGGATTCAGGGCCAAACAACTTACCAAAACAGGATGTGGAAATAAGTGTGTCTTTAAACTTCTGAGAAATAGCTAAAGAACCAAGTGCTCTCTTCCTACGAGTTGTTGACAAAACCAACTAATCTAGCGTCCAAATTAATGTTAAATCTAGAAATGTCTGCCAGACAAGCCAAGGCCGACTGAGGAATAGATTCGCCTCCAGAGGAAAGCTTAAAAACAGCTTCTGAAAGAAGAGCCGACAAATTTGAAAGCTTAAATCTGAGTCTAGCCGATTGTTCTAAAGATCTAATCATGGCTGAATCCGACAGGAGATCTACCAGTATCTTTAATAAGATCCCAAGCATCAGCAAACAGAGACTTAGATCGAATAGTTGCATCAAAATCAGAAAGAGGCACTCTAATGGAAGAAGCTAAATCTGGAGGAACCAGGGAGAAATCTGAAAAGCAAGCCTGCTGAGAAAAATGATCTAAAGTATCCGCTGAAAAATTATTAATCGGAAGAACATGATTAAAAGAAGTATTGTCTTCTGAGACCAGAGGAGATTCATACGAAGTATAGCTAGTACGTTCAGGCTGTAATTCAATGTGGAGAGAATCTGAAACCCATTGGTGAGTACTAGACCAGTCATTCTCAGCAGCCCTAAGAAGTAGAAACTTGGAATCAGAGGGTCTCCCGTGAAAAGTATCTTGAGAAGATTGAAGAGTAGAATCCTGAGATGGGATAGAATCCTGAAAATCATCAACAATGGAGGAAACTTCAACATCCCTGGACAAGATATCCGATACTAAAGAAGGATGAATGGATGAGGATGATGATGAGTAATTCGCGAACTTAACCTTAGATCGAGAATGACGAAGGATACTCCTAGGGACCAAACTAGATTCAATGGATGGAAGGAAATCAATACAGCTTCTAAAAGTAGTGATGATAGAATTCCCTGAACTGTCCTTTGACAAGGAAAAATCTTTACTTGAGACACTGATAGAAGTAATTTCATTCACTAAGGATTCATTAAGATAACAACTCACTGTGTCCTGGGAAAGATTATCCTGGGACATAGGATCTTAAGAGTATGAGGGATTCTGAGAACTCGAAGAATTACCTATACTGGATCTAGAATGAGAAATGATCACGAGTGGAATAATTAGTGTAATCTGATCTAGAATTATCCGACAGATTCACAAATGACTGGGACATGTTTAACAGCATCAGAATTTGAATCGCGAGAATACTGAGAATTAGACCGTAAACTACCGCGAGAAAGATGAGATCTAGACGGACCCGGATCTACTAACCCAGGATGTGGCCCCGGATCCTCTCTGGGATTACCAATAGTATCCCGGAGAGGACCCGCCGACCATCCAGAAAAATCCATAGACATGTAAATAGAGGATGACTGAGAATTTAGAGCTGAACCCAACTGGGCCGGGGAAACATGTGAAAAGTCACATGAGGATTGACCAAAATTTGAAGAAAAATTCAAATTTAAATTTGACACTTCAGAATGACCGGTCCTGACTTGGACCGGGGCGAGAAAGCCGGGAGATTGACCAGAGGAGAGGACCCGGACCCGGGAGAAACCCCGGGGGCGGGGCCAGAGTCAGCAAGAAATCAGAACCCGAAGTATCCCTAGCGGCCGGACCCGGACAAAAACCCGGGTCCGGCCCCAAAGATGAGATCGGGACCCTAAGCCGGCCGACATCCCGACCCTGGGCCGGAGCCAGCACAAACGTTGATCCTGAAGCCTCCTTAGTGGCCGGACCCAGACAAAAATCTGGGTCCGGCCCAAGGATGAGATTGGTAACCTAAGCCGGTTAACGTCCAGACTCGGGGCTGGGAAAAAACCTGACCCGGGGCCGGAAGCCTAGCTGGAGAAACAGCAGATACAATATAAGATGATGAAACTGGCTTTGTAGAAGACAACAGATGCGAGATCACCTGGACCACTCTGGTCGGGAAATCCTTCGACTCAGTCAGTGAAGAAGTAGTAGTGATAGGTGACATACAGGACCGACTTATGACCCGCTTGACCCTGAGAGGATATACCAAACTCGGGCCACATGGCGCAGGCTGCGGAATGTTGACAGATGAAGAAGAAGAATCCTGGAGCAATATGACTGCCTTATGAACAGGCGGTGAACGAGGCGAAACCCGAGTCTTTGTGCTCTTATTCTTCCCATTTTTTATGGCACCTCTGAAACAATGTAAATCAGTGAGTTGTAATTTATTAGATTTAGAGAATGAAGGAAATTTCAATTTCCCTTTCTCCGAGATCTAACAATACTTACCATTACATTACTCATTGATAATACAGCTATCCTGATAGCTGGCTCTAGGAATCTAGATTTAGTAAGCTTTACCGGCTGCTGGAACTAGGTACCCAGTTCCCAACAACGGGGTACCCACCCGCCAGAGACATTCATATTGTTTGCATAGCTACCAAACAAGAGCATACCCATGGCTTGCCTCCGTGGGGCTGGGAGGCAGGGTACGTAATGTAATGGTAAGTATTGTTAGATGTTGGAGAAAGGGAAATTTAAATTTCCTTCATTTTCCTTCGACCAATACTTACCATTACATTACTCATTGATAACACCAGATTTAGTTGGTAACCTGTTGGGAAGGGGCAAGCCAGTCACTTTTGCCCCTGAAGAAAGAAGTTAGACCTAAACTTGTCATACGGAGACTTAAAAGGACCGAGAAGTTCTGGGACCGAATCACATTCGCATCACCGCCCCCCCCCCCCCACACACCTTTCTCCTAAAAAAGGGAGAGAACTCACGAACATGCATCTCGCCTAAAACACAAATGTGCGAAGAGGGTTAACAGCTCTAAACATATATAAGCCTGGGAATGAGCATGAATATATAAGATGAATGGTCATGATATATAAACATAGTACAAGAAAATGTCAAACTTGAATTACCTCATGAATTATAGATTCCAGACGTGGAGCCATCAACCAATACACTTTCGACCAAACATATCCCATACGGTTGAATTCCTCTTGCTTGACCATGTCTGTTCTTTTGCTTTTCAAAGTTATCAAAAGGAGATGAACAGTGTGGCCGCTAGACTATCGTTTCAAAACAGCTAAAGCGAGTGGATTGGCGGAGTCTGTCCTCTCATATAGTAATCCATGAAAGAGGACTCAGTGCCATTGTGCAATAGCCATGATGTCCTCTAATGGGACACCATTGAATAGGGTGGTCGAGGCGGCTATTCCTCTAACATCGTGAGCCCTAGCACATTGCACCTGGTGCTCAGTCGCATTCTCGTGGGTAGTCTAAATGCATTCGACTACCCAACGAGAGATCGTATCCATGGATGCGGCACCATATGGCTTCTTATGGCAGATCCACAGATGTCTATAATTTGACCGTAGAGAGTCCGTCCATTTTTTGTACTTGGTCAAAGCACGGACTGGACACCAGGCACTGGCATCACGATCAAACCTTGTTAGCTTCGGTATAATGATCGGTTTGCCGGGATATTTAAAAAATTGATTCTTTGACAAAAACTGCTCTTGGCAGCAATCGCAGACCCTCTCCGGACACAATAAATCGGTCCCTCTCTGCTGGAAGCGCATGGATCTCACTGCGCCTTCTTGCTGAGGAAGCTATCATTAGAAAAACCACCTTTACAGTCAGATGCTTTAGACTAGCCAAACCTAAAGGTTCGAAAGGGTGCTTGGCCAGTACATTAAGCACTAAAGATAGACTCCAGGCTGGAATGACTACCGGTTGTCTCGGTCAGAAATTGCTCATTCCCTTCACCATCACATTCAACTGTTCCACCTCTGGCCTATCCCTGTTGGTTAAAAAGGGGTAACTGATGCCAAAGCTGACTTGTATCCAGTAATTGTGACAGGAGCCAGTCCTGTAAAGAACAGCTCACAGAGAAAGTCTGCTATTTGCTGAATAGTGGATTGAAAAGAATTAATACCCTTTCTTTTACACCACTCTGCAAATTTGTTAACCTTGTGGTTATATGACTTGAAGGTTGACCTCCTTCCCGCGGCTGCGATGAACCTCACAGCCTGTTGAGAAAAGCCTTCCGATGTGGAACGTTGTTTGATAACATCCACGCAGTCAATTTGAACATTTCGGGCCACTCGTGTAGGAAGTAGCCCTTGGCCTGGGAGATTATGTTCAGAATCTCGGGCAGCTGCACTGGATTGTCCACCAGCCGATCCAGGAGATCCGTGAACCACGCCCTGCTAGGCTAATATAGCACTATTTGCAGGACCAGACACGGCTCCTCCATGATCTTCACCAAAACCTTCAGTAGAAGAATGGTGGGCAGATACGCGTAAGCGTGCATCCCTCTCCAGCTTATCGCCAGAGCATCTGTATCGACGGCATTTGGATCTGGAATCGCGAGACATAAGTCATGATTTGAACATTTTCCTTTGTGACGAACAAGTCCACGTTTGGTTTGCCCCAATGCTCGAAGGTCCTTTGTAGAACTGGAGGGTTGAGAGACCATTCTGTTGGCAGAATTCTCTGTCTGCGAGACAAAGCATCCGCCAGAATGTTCAATCGCCCAGGAATGTGAGCTGCTTTCAAAACAACTGAGTAATTCCTGCACCATTGAATCAAGTACCACACCTTCATACACAGTGTTGGTGACATGGTCCCGCCTTGGCGATTTATGTATGATACTACTGTCGAATTGTCCGACTGTATCAATATCACCTTGCCCCTGACTTCTGGAAGAAACTTTTCCAATGCCAGTTCCACTGCCATCATTTCCAACAGATTGATATGCAGCTGACTCTCTTGGAGAGTTCATGTGCCCGAAACCTGGTGTTATCCCAGGCAGGCCCCACCCCCTCCAGCGATGCATGCATGGGTTAGGTGAAACGAAACTCCTACTAGGAGATTCTGACGTTCCTTCCACCATACAAGATGCGACATTATTGGCTCCAAAACTGGTACCAGCTTTGACAGGGGTTCTGTTCTCTGCTTCCAATTAGACATCAGATACAACTGGATAGATCTTCGCATGAGAGCAGCGTACGGGATTACCTGCTCCATGGAGACCATCATCTGAAGAAACCTCCTCACCTGAATTTGGTTTCCCAATCGAAAACTCTTGAGGATGGCTAACAGAGACACCACTTTGGGCTCTGACAGGTAAACCCTGCCTTCCTCGAGATCGAATCGCATCCCCAAATAAACGAAGTGTTGAGTGGGCATCAACTCGGATTTCTCCCTCTTGACTATCCATCCTAGATCTGAAAGCAATTTCAGAGTCAGAGCAGTATCCACTCCTAACCTGGCTGGCGTGTCCGCCTTGATAAGCTAATCGTCTATGTAGGTGTGAAGTGCCACGTTCTCCCTTCTAAGAAACGCTGTCACCGCTTGGACCACTCTGGTGAAAACCCTTCGAGATTTCGACAGACCGAATGGGAGGACTACAAACTCCCATAGCTGATTTTGAAGCTCAGAAACCTGTGACAACCCCTGTTCATTGGAATGTGGAAATATGCACCTTTCAGATCGATTGACACACACCACATTCCTTTCCTCAATCCTGAAAAAGAAATCAAGGAGCGTCCATTTCAGCCGGCTTAGGCTAACTTGCTCATCACTGAATTATCAGTATCTCAAATTCTAGTCTTCAAACCAAACATATAACTAAGTTGTTAAAATTAATTTTAATAGAAACCGTTGCAGCCTTAGGAGATAAAAGCATTTAGTCAAATTAATTTTAAAATATCCAATAAAGCATCTAATTACAGCTGCCATAATAAATATCATCAACTTGCATATAGAATGAAATGTGGTAAATGGTATCATATAGATCATTTAGGATGAATTGCATTAAGGGCATATAAAGGGCAGTGTATTTATTTACAGATATTACATGTACATCTTATTGCCAACACTGTTCAGTAAATCTATCACAAATGTGACAAATTATGACTGGAAGTGATTGGAATTGAATTGGAATTTATCAATTCTGGTCAATTCAAATGATCAATTCCAAAGCCAAATCCAATTCTGGTGTCTTAAAATCTATCAATTCCAATTCTGGAGTCCTCAGATTTATCAATTCCAATTCCAGAATTGAATTGGAATTGACTGATCAATTCCAATTCGAATCGGAATTGACCCCAACCCTGAGCCTGAGTCTGTTATATCTCCACATGGAAACCGAATGTGAGCACCTACCCCTCCATTCTTGACAGCCTGGATAACTGATCCATCTGTATAAACATGTATCCACTCTTCCTCAGGGTAGTTTTCTGCAATATGACTCAATGCAAGAACTTTGTTTGTCACCTCTGCTTGATCTCCCTTGCTTTCAATCCATGGAATTGAGGGCCAGATTGAAATTGTGTTTTCTATTTCAGACGCATTCCACGGTTCCCTCTCAGAGATAGAATTTTTGCAAATATATCGATGGGGACCGTTACACCGTTTGTCTATTTGTCTGATGTTTGTCTGTTTGTCATTTTGTGGGTGTCCACTCTCAGTTTAGCTAATATCTTGCTGTGACTTCACCCTATTGGGACTAAACTTGGACACATGCTTCCTTATATCAAGGGGAAGGAGGCCAATGATATTGAGGTCATGAGAATGGGTTCACCCTACTTGAATTTAACTTGGTCATACTTGAAAAAAGTATTTAAATGCATTTGCATTTGACCTTATGTCTGGTCTTGGACTTCCTCACTCTCTGGCCCTGACACTACTATAAAACTATGATTTTAAACAAATTTACTGTATGGGAACCATTTTAGACTTCCATGTTTCCTGCTTGGACTACCAAGTCTTGGTCAGTGGTTGGGGTGGGGGTTTATGTCACAGGGGTAAAGGGTGGGGGTTGTGGGGGATATTTTGTAAAGTAAGGATCAGACCGACGTGTACCTTGATTCAGACATATAGCATTTCATCCAACCGTAGGATTCTTCAGAGGCAAGTAGGACACATATCCATTGTATCCCCCACAGTTGTGGGGTGATTTTTTGTGAATTTTTGTATGTCCCAAACCTGTTTTGGGCAATAAGATTGACAAGAGCAAAGTAGTAGATTGCTTGCAAAAAGATGAAATGATTTATATTGTGAAAACAAATAAGTTGTTTGGCTATATATACTTCCATTGTGTAGAATGTAACAGTTTACAAGAATAAGTAACGAACAATAAAGTTAGTGATGGTATAAAAGCACAGGTGAGCGGAAATATGCCTAATAATCTTCTGTCACATGGAGTGCATGAGACTCCATGTGATGCATGATTTTTTTCATGGCTCTGGAAGGTTTCTTCACATCCTCTAGTTTGAACACCAGGTAGCACGGGAGAAGTCAACATTGAAGATTTGGCAGTCCTTGGTGACCCTTAGCGAAGATTTCACCATTATTGGCCTCTATCGTCTCTAGAATAAAAATGTCTGAAAAAGTTTGACTGGCATATGCTTCCTTGGTGTGGTGACCGGTTGTCAGTTCTTTTTGTGGTGTTGGAGTGTGGGTCTGTTCATCCGAGCTGTCAGAGATTGGAGCGCGCTGGCCAAATAACTCCAATCTGATCTCGCTCACTGTTTTGTTGTTGAGTTTTTTTGTTGGACTCGCACTCGTTTTGGTTCTGACGTGATCTATGTTGTTGGTGGCCAATTGCTCTTGTGACTTGATAAATATTGATGCATAGAGCTCTGTATTGCTTGCACTGCCAAAGAGTTCTAGAAAATATTTAGAAATTTGATTTGAAAGTTCAAAATGTTCAAAAGTTTGAAACTGCTGGTTCAGTTGCTGTGTTGTTTTGATCTTTCGTTGGGATTCTGTATCCCATTGGAATGTTCGTTTCCTTTAATGTGTGTTAGGCATAAATGTTTTGTTGTGCCTGCGTTTTTTCTTGTACTCTGTTGACGGAGAATCTGACTCCTTCAATTATTCTGTATGGGTTCTTCAGAAGTTTGATTGCTTCTTGAGATAGATCATGTCCTCTTTTAACATGTTTTTTTTGCATACCAAGTTCTGATGAAGACCTGTTTGCAAAGTTTGTCACAGTGCCATTATGGCAGTCCATTGTTGTTACGAGATTTAGTATGTCTATACAATGAGGATTTATTTTTATAAATAACTGTGCAGATCTTGCACTGATACATATTTTTTTATAATGAAACTACTTGACTGTTAATGTAGAAATTTTGTTGTCATTGGATGACATCATCTTACCATGACATCAGTGGAATGTGCATACTAAAGTATGATGTCATAACGGCGTCATTGGAATGGGTGTAGACTCAGTAAGAACTTAAGATGATGTAAACAATGGAAGGAGGGAAGAAAAAGTGGGGGTGGCACCTGGGGCATTCGAAAGAAAGTTCATACACCACTAAGTTATTCCTATTGGTTCCATAGTGTGGAGTTGGTGGATCCGGTGGCATTCTTTTTACCTGTTCCAGACTTGTATTCGGATCTGTTGGATGTCACGATAGGACTTCTATGAGCCTGTATTGCATGTCATATCTGTTATGCCTGGGTCTGTTGAAATGGCGAGGTACTGGTGTGTCGTATCTTTCATGTTTGTAGAGATTCATAATGGAGCGAAGGTGCTCCTGGATCCTGATCTTAAAAGGTCTCGGTGACTCCAACGTACTGCTTACCACAGGTTCTGCAGCTTAAACGGTAAACTACATTGTGAGCATATCCTCCTGAGTCTTAGAAACTGTCCGTAGGGACTGTCGTCTTTGCACAAGGTGTAGTTAGAATCATAGTGGAGGTATCCATGTGTGTCTGTGGGTTTGGTGTACAGGTCAAATGTGATGTGGTTTGTTGGTGAGATCTGGACCATCGTGTCCAGGAAAGAGACATGTCAATCTGATGACTCCATTGTGAATTTAATGCTGTGGTGGGAAGCATTCATATAGGAGACAAACTCTAGGAGGGCAGCGTGTCCATGCTCCCAGATCATAAAGATGTCATCTATGTATCTGATGTAGAGCGCAGGTAGAGTTGGTGTCTTGTAGCAGACATTCCTATAGAACAATCATGAAGATACATGCATAAGTGCACACTGATTTGCTTCTCATTGCTGTGCCACATACTTGGAGATTGAAGGAAATTCAAATTTAAATTTCCCTTTCTCCGAGATCTAACAATACTCACCATTCTGTTACTTCTGATATACAGCTGGCCCTGACAGCTGGCTCTAGGACTATAGACTTAGAAAGCTTTACCGACTCCTTGGAACCGGGTACTCGGCTCCCAACTGCCGAGTACCCGTCTACCATAGAGCTCATATTGTTTGCATAGCCACCAAACAAGAGAAATCCATGGCTTGCCTCCGTGGGGATGGGAGGCTGGGTCCGTAACAGAATGGTGAGTATTGTTAGATTCCCCCCACAGACCCCCTTGCGGGTTGGTCTGTTGTTTTATTAACCACTATAAAAACATACTTACCGTTCAATCACTACTTGCTAAATCAATTATTTGCATTTTGCTATCAGAATAAGATTTTTATGCCTGCATACACACCTCCCCATGCCTAATCCTATTCCTATGGACCCTCAACCAGGCTACTGGTTGAGTCCCACCTCCAGCCTACCATCAGGTATAGACTGGCACCAGTCTATACTCACCTCATAGTGACGCTTGTCGCTATGCGCGCTCACGCATGCGCATCAGAGCCCGAATAGGAAACAGATTCACTTTTCTAAATTTAAGTGCAAAATATTTAGTCTGATTCTCAAATCTTACCACGCGGGGTGGTTGAGGCCGGGTCGTAGTGATTGAACGGTAAGTATGTTTTTATAGTGGTTAATAAAACAACAGACCAACCCGCAAGGGGGGTCTGTGGGGGTTGTTATTACACCACAAAAACATCCATTACCGTTCAATCACTACTTGCTAAACCCGTAGATTTGGTCAGTGCCCCCTGTCCACATAAGGTGGGAGGAGATTTGAGAATCAATAAACCAGGATAAAAATCAAACCAATCTTATCCCTATGTTATTAACATAACATATTAGTGTATTTAGCTCAATCACAACGTGATTAGCAAATAAGAACAAGTTGAACTTAAAGAAATAACTAAAAACCAAAAGAAGACTCACCATTTCTCACCGACGCAGTCTTTTAACGAAAATGGTGGAAAGTGATTGGTAAATAGTCTTCGGCTTTTTTGGTTAACAAACAAGGATAAATTAAATCAATCTTATCCAAATGTTAACAACATAACCTAATATAGCATTTAGCTCAATCACACCGTGATTAGCAAATACGAACAACAAGTTGAACTTAAAGAAATAACTAAAACCAAAAGAAGACTCCCCCTATCTCACAGACGCATAATCCTAACGAAAATGGTGGGAATTACTTGGTAAATAGTCTTCGGCTTTTTTAGTTAACAAACAAGGATAAAATTAAATCAATCTTATCCAAATGCTAATAACGTAACCTAATAGTGCATTTAGCTCAATCACACCATGATTAGCCTGCACTCTGGTCTTTGAGCTAAAAGGATGTAAGGTGTATTCACATTTCCCTCCTGCTACCTGCATGATCTCATCTAAAGACGATCCCTCAAAAAGAGCGAAAGAAGTAGCCATACCTCTAACTTCATCGGCTTTAATAAGGGAGAGATTAATTTGATCCGGTGAGGCTATCTCATAACAAGGACTAAGTATTCTCTCAAAATCCATCTGCAATCGAAGAATTTGAGACCGGCTTAGATAAATTTTCCTCGTAGGAAAAACATAAATGAGATGGATCGATTCTTATAACATCTGATCGCTGATTGAAGGTTCCTAATGCCCTAATAGGACACCAACATTTTTCGGATGGCGACAGACGAAAAGATTTTAAAATGATCGGACTAGCAGGATAGCGGTTAGTGCGAGTTATAGATAAAAAATTCCTTCTGGGATATCAAAGCCGTCTCCTGAAACTATAAATCTCTCCTTTTCAGCAGAAAGAGCATGAATCTCTTGAACGCCTTCTAGCAGAGGCTGTAGCAACAAAAAAAAAAAAAAACCCAGCTTTGACAATTAAAAACAAAACCAAGCTTGCTACTGGTAGAAGAAATAGGTTCAAAATGGCGACCTGCCAAAACTTGAAGAACCAAAGCCCAACTCCAGGAAGGAAAAGACTTAGCAATCGGAGGACGAATATTACTTAGACCTCTAATAAAGCTATTAAACGTCTTAGTATCCTTGACATCGGCATACAGAAGACAAGGAAGGGATGACACCAGAGAACATCTATACTCCCTGAACGTAATAACTGACAAATGAAAATACCCAAACAGATAAGATAAAAAATCTAATAATTTGGGTATCGAACCAGAATCGGGCACGAAACCTTGGTCTGAACATCATTCACCTAAAGTTTTAAAATCGACCCTTGTAAACTCAACGGGTCGAATCCCTTCTGGCAGAGTCAATCATTTCCTGATATCAGAAGAAACCGTATTCTCGAGGACTTCAGACTCGAGATTCTCCAGACACACAGACTAAAATTTATTGGATTTGGATGCACACAAAGACCTCTTACTTAAGATAGAAGATCCTGGTATACTGGAAGAAGAAGAGGGAAATCTACCAGAAAATCTAGAAGGTCTAAAAACCAAATCCTCTTTGGCCAACAGGGAGCTATCAGAAGAATTTCGCAAACCTGATCCTTGACCCTCTTCAGAACTAACTGAATCAAAATCGTTCAAGAGAAGGCATAGGCGAGCATTCCTGTCCACTACTGAGACAGAGCATCCACCCCCCCCCCCCCGAGGGGTTGACTGTCCAGAAAAGGAGACATGTAAGAGAAGATCTGAGCATTCAGAGAGGCCGCGAACAGCTCTACTACAGGACAATCCATAAGACTAAACCTCATTCCTCCTTATAAAAATGAAAGAAAACCCCATGGCCATGACTGAACGAATTGAGATTTAGATGCCTAGCAGACAATCCGACCAATGCACAGAAGCCTGGATCTACTTTCCAATGAATAGCCTCTTCTATAGACTGCCTGACAATCATAGACAAACAACAACCCCTCTAAAGCTAATAGCTTCTAATAATAAGGAACAGAAAACCTTTTTGGAAGAGGAGACTACATAGAAGGATTCTAGATCCAGGAATATCTAGCCCCTTTTAATAAGGGCCCCCCCCCTTAAAGAAGAGTCAAACTTACTATATGCTAAAGAGGAGTGCTCATAGAAAACACATAGATTACATATGCCAAAAATCCTGGCCTATATCATAACGGTTATACGTCACTAAATAGGTAACTCACGTTTATTATGGATATTTTAATAATACCGCTTACTCTGAATGGAGACCAAACAGGGTCATATCAGAATAGCCTAACTTATTAATAATGCTAAAGACGCTGCAAAAATTATAGATAATATTATTTACAGAGATTTAACCAGAGATTGTGGCAAACCCAAAACCCCATAGTAAGTCTATGGGAGTGTTTAGAGTCAAGATATAGCCAAACCATGTGCCTGAGATCTACATGAACTACGGGAAAGTCACTAGTGATGCCCGTCATCACAATTCTATGAATAGCATACATGACAAGTCACAAGGTCCTGATAAGAGAACTATGGCCCACATTAGACTATCTAATTTAAACATCGTATAACAATGGAGATTTAATAAAAAATTGTATTGAATACATCAACGGTTGCCTAGCCGCTCGGGCTTGCTGATAAATTAGATATCCTAAACAATTCGATATTTATGCCACGAGGCAGAAACTTAAAAGATTTTAATAAATTTATTGATTCTTATATTCATAATCTTAGCATCAATAATTTCATCTTTGTACTAACAAATGCCATTGTGTTAGAAATCCCCAAGAAAGATTGAACACTGATACTAGATATTAACTGATTGAATACTGAATTTTGCAGACGACATCACGACTGTAATATCTCTGGACTTGCAAAGATTTAGAAAACATTTTGACTGAAATAGTTGGTGGATGCTTAAATCCAAAGATTCTCATCCGCTCTTCCCCCCTCCAGCGCAACCCCAACCCCACTCCAACCGGCCCGCCGCCAACCCCCAGACAACAACCTCAACGAGCAAAAACCCAAGACTCACCGAATAATCCGGGAATAATCCGACCGAAAATTGCCGGTGGCATCACCAACAACCTTCAGCCAAACTGTCCCCAATATACCCAGCAAATCCCGAGCCCCGCCGCCCGAACCCCCGTCCGATGGCCCGCAGCAACCCAGTCAAAATAGAGCAAAATTTACGCTATAAAAGGAAAACCAAACAAAAATCTGGAAAAAATGAAAACAAAACGAACTCACCGAAGCTATGTCAACGCAGAAGAATCCGACTCATATTCCTCCTTCCTGCCCCTTTATCCGATTGATTATCCTTTCTAAGCGAATAATGTACTTGTAGACATTAATCCTGTACTCATAATGATCCTATGAAACCTTTACTGAATCTAATTCTTTTCAGCGCCTGACGAAATTATACTACGATTTACTTAAGAATCAGGGTTATCCCCTCCACAAATAAACTCCCTTTGGTTAAATAAATATGTCAACCTGCCGACATAAGAGGTAAAAGGAGCGAGAAAAAACGCTGAATGGCCCGAAGACAACTGGCCATCTAAAGTTGGATGAAAGCAAAAATCGTATCTCGAAATAATGCGTAGAATACCACCTGACTTATCGGCTTATGAAATGCGCATAGAAAATAATCTGCAACAAAATCCCATACGGAAACCAGTCAGGACAGTATTTAATTACGCTGAAATTGTCGCTGATAAACGAATAAATGTCTGAATAGACTATCATTCCAAGAGAGACTACATGACTGGCAATGACTTGGAATGACTATTTTCAGCAATTTAACATTCCCAATATTAAACAAAACTGAAATAAGACTAATTCTAAGCAAGAAGATGACTAGATTCTAGGAATGCGGATATGGAAAAAGGGAAACGGAAATGCATAAACCCGGAAGTATACTACCGGAAACTGATCAAAATCCTACAACCCTGATGTACAGAATTACCGGAAGAGGAAGCTGAAAACCCGGAAATGGATGTAACATGTAATGCCGGGTAAAACCGGAAATGACCCTATCCCCAGCTGTACGAAATCTGGATGTGGAAAAAAATAAAAAATAAATGGATAAAACCGGAAGTAGACTACCGGAACTTATCAAGATCCTACAATCCGGATGTACAGACTAACCGGAAGAGGGAACTGAAAAACGGAACCGGAAATTGATGAACAATGCAAAGCATTCTTCCAGAAGCTCTCATGAAACCGGAAACGGAAATCGGAATTACATCCAGGTCTGACCGACCCGGAAGTACACTTCTAATACCGGAAGCGGAAGTAAACTGACTAGTGTCCACCCCGGAACCGGAAACGCCTCTCCCAGATTCGGAAAATAAAAAGAGTCCTCAGACTCCGGATATCCGGAATGGCCGGAAGCGCTAAAAGACCCGGAAACGGAAGTAGACACTAGACCTCTAGGACCCGGATGTCCTACATAACCGGAAGTTACCGAAACGGAAGTGGTAACCGGATCTTGCCAACCTGGATCACCCCCCCCCCCCCCCCCCACAAAACCGGAAGTCCTTCCGGAAACGGAAGCTACCGAAGCCGGAACCGGATCTTGATGACCCGGATGTCTCGCTAAACCGGAAGTCTGGCCGGAAAAAGAATGAGAATCGTAAAACGGAAGTAGCCGGAATTAGCAAGACTAGGTAACAACCTCTCAACAATGGGCGCTTTCGAGACTACTTTAACCACCGGAACCACCGTTACATTGGCATTTTCATAAGTACTAGCCTTATGGACGCCAGCTTCAACCGACGCCACCACTGCTTGAAGGTTATGCCCATCACCTTCTAGTCTAACGTGGATTTTCTGTGGTGCACCCTCCGAGCACACCTTCAAGAGCTTAGATGCTCTTGTCTTCTGCTTTTTCGGCGATTCCATCACCTGTCTAGAGGACAGGGGGACCGGCTTCCCCCATTTGCGGGAACGCCCGCTAGCCTTCGGGCTATCCTCGGAGCTTGACGAGCTCTCCTTCCTTTTTGCCTCTTTTATTGCAGAAGAGATCCTTTCATCAAGTGATTTCGTCAAAATGGTGGCAAACGACTCCAACCTAGCAAAGAGCGCCATCACGGCGTCCGAATTTCCCGATGAATTTCCCCCCTCCGTTGCTACCGATAACGGAACAGAGGTTGAAGCAAAGGACACCGCCCTTGTCTTGCTAGCAACGGAGGAAGGGGAAGGACGACCAGAGGCAGCGATTGTTAGACCGACAAAACTTTAAAGAACGCTTTCGCTACCGAAAACCGGCCACCCTTTACAAATCACACACATAGCCTTAGTAGTACAGGACACTTCGCACAAACGTGCCCGGCGAACTCGATCGAGTGATGACGATCACATTTTGCCGACGAACATTTAGTCTTATCTGACCTTTCGCTAACTCCTACAAACGAAAAAAACGTAACAATGAAGCATACCGCTCAAACTCTCACACAAGAGACACCCTCAACTCAGTTCTAACGGCGGTAAATTTCAAATTTCCGTACCAGAAACTTTCAAGGGATTTTAATATAATCCTTATAATGCACTAGAAATAACTTCGTTACAGGCTCTATATATGGACTGGACATTATCAATGATGATGATGATTTAGGATAGGCATAACAATCAAGATACCACGAAGCAAAAACGATCTTCGCGAAAACCGGTAATATATAAATTCGTCTATAAGATACCATATAAACACAATTATACTCCTAGACGTAACTTAGGGAGGATTGACTTCATATTGGGCATATTGTTCCGAGATATAAAGTCAAAAGGTATCGCTGCCACAGCGCAAAACACAAAAACTTATATAAATATTTTTAGACAACTATTCTGCATGCAGAATAATTGAAAAGTGAATCTGTTTCCTATTCAGGCTCTGATGCGCATGCGTGAGCGCGCATAGCGACAAGCGTCACTATGAGGTGAGTATAGACTGGTGCCAGTCTATACCTGATGGTAGGCTGGAGGTGGGACTCAACCAGTAGCCTGGTTGAGGGTCCATAGGAATAGGATTAGGCATGGGGAGGTGTGTATGCAGGCATAAAAATCTTATTCTGATAGCAAAATGCAAATAATTGATTTAGCAAGTAGTGATTGAACGGTAATGGATGTTTTTGTGGTGTAATAACAACCTACAATAAGCAAGCGACATGAAACAGGAATGGAAGGCAGACAGTTAATTTTCAAATAATTTGGTCATACATTAAATGTTAACGCTCCCACACACACCTCACCCCCCCCCCCCAACCCCCGCAACGTTACAGCAAAGATCGCATTGATTATGACGACAAGAACGAAGCGGGCAACATACACCCATAAACTGATCCTCAAGGATGTATAATGGAACCAGGAACCATATCGCATAGCATTCGGGGTATATTTACTAATCAATATAAATTATACTCCTAACGAAGGCCAAAACGATATGTGAAGAAACAACAAAATGTAAACAAACTGCTATAGCACACGGTAAAACCGCAGACCACACATCTAAATCAAGAATTTTTAAACCACCGATCATTGCAAACAGATCGTGATAACACGCAAAACTTGAAAAGTTTTTCTGGTACCAATAAAGTACGCAGCACCCAGAATCAGATGTGCGAATTAATGAAACATTTTCTTCACATAAAAGTCTGAGACAACACGGGTGTGACGTCACCTGCTCGGATCTTACGGAGAACGACGTCAGCTGATTTTCATGTTTAAACACCGTAAAGCCAACACCTTATTTCATATCTGCCGATCACTCTGGCATATTTCGTTGTTAACACACATCCCAGATTCGGGGTCAGAAATTGGAACATGCGACACAGACACAATTTTGAAGACCTAAGTCTTTTAACTATAGAATAACATGGAAATATACGACCTGGTTATCATCGGCTCCTTCCATGGTAATCCAACATAATCTTTAGCGAGCGCACAAAGCTATCACAATATCACAGAAAAAGACTTAGAAAACTTAAGACTCCAACTGCACAAAAAGCATGTAGCTCTTGTTGCTATGCAAACAAGAATGAGCTTCATGGCAAATGGGTGCTCGGCGGTTGGGAGCCGAGTACCAGCTTCCAGGAGCCAGTAAAGCTTACTAGGTCTATAGTCCTAGGGCCCAGCTATCCAGGATAGCTTGTATCAGAAGTACTAGAATGGTGAGTATTGATCGAAGGAGAATATACATGTTGAAAATAATGTGAAAATATGTTTTCAATCAGTGATGTTGTAGCATGTATTAGTATAAATAATAAATAGTACATAATATTAGTTGTACATAAGAAATTTTCCATGTCTAGTTACACGAATATCCGCCGGATCAGCCCAATCATTTTTGTTGCCTTGTTGACTTTCTGACCTTTTATTGATGTTTCTGATGTCAGCGTCTCTGGGATGTCATTGATGTACAACACAAAGAGATCTGGTCCCAGCACACTGCCCTGGGGGATCCCGCTAATAAAGTTATTCCATTAAAATGTGGAGTTGTTGCCTATAACTCTCTGTGTTCTGTCTGATAAGATACTCTGTCAATGGGCTTGTCCCGTTATACCATATCTCATTAGCATACTGAGGAGACACTGGTGAGGTAATGTATCGAGCGCTTTCATGAAATCGAGGTATATAACATCTATGTTGCAGCCTTCCTCTAATTGTTGTGTCCATCCATCTAGCACTTTCAACAACTGTAGCAGCGTGGATCTGCCCGATATCAAGCCAAACTGTTTATCGCTGAACATGGAGTTACCCTTCATGTGTTCAATGATGAGGTCTCTAATAATTGATTCCATCACCATACACAATATGCAGGTTAAGCACACAGGCCTATAGTTGCTTGCTAACTTCTGACTCTCTTTCTTAAAAATAGCAGTTATATTCGACATCTTCCAATCCTCCGGTATCTTGCCTGCAGCACTGAGTGCTGTGTTAAAAGATATATTGTTAATGGCCTACATATATCTGTATGCGTTTCTTTGTGAATTCTCTGGTGTCCAGTGTACACCATCAGGGCCTGGTGACGTGTCAGTTTTTATCATCAACAGCTTCTTCTTCACATCTTTTTCTGCAATCTTACTGTCAGGCAGGGATGTGTTGCCTTCTCTCATCATTTCTGATCGTCTTCTAACTGCTGCTTCCTAGTGAAAACACTGGTGAAGCAGTCTGAAAGTACCTGAGATTTGTTCTAATCTGAGGCTGTTAGTTCTTTTCATCACCTGCTCGACATTTAACCAGGCCTGATAGTACTGCCTTTGTCCTCTTCATTCAATTTAATCGTCACATAATTCCACAATCTTTTGGGGTTTGTCGTGTCTTCGCTAGCTATCACCTTCTCCATATCTTTCTGCAATTTTCTAGTCATGGTCCTCACTTTGTTTCTTTGTCTAGTGTATTCTCTGTATTTCTCAGTCTCTCATCTCCAAGTACATGTGCCAACAATGCTGTATCCTCTGTGCTGTAAAACCTCAGCCCTTTGCATTTTCGTCCATCCATCCCTCTACCACATATCCCCCGTACTATATATAATATACACAAGGTATGAAACCTTCATCTGTGGGCACCATTGTCAGAAAGCTGATTGGTTGGGTTGCAGTCAGAACCCTGATGTCAGCGGATTTTGACAACAAACCAACCAATCAGCTTTCTGACAATGGTGCCCACAGATGAAGGTTTCACACCTTGTGTATATTATATATAGTAGAATCCCTACTGACAATGAAGAAATTTACAAAATCTTAATGAAAATTAACCCAACTAAGAGTGCCGGCATTGATAACTTTAAATGGAAAATCTTTAAAAACTGTGCTAGAGAAATACTAACTCCACTGAATCACATCTGCAATCTATCATTTTCACAGGGTATATTTCCATCCCGATTAAAAACTGCATGCGTAACACCTATATTCAAAGCTAAAGACCAATCTGATTTTACTAACTATAGACCAGTCTCAGTACTTCCGCTTTTCTCTAAACTTCTGGAAAGATTATACTACAATAGAACTATAAAATATCTTAATAAAAACTCTATAATCTATGAATCCCAGTACGGCTTCAGAGAAAAACACTCTACCATGCTTGCCATTGTGGATATGCTTGAAAAAATAACCACATCCCTTGAGAGAAATGAACACACTCTAGGTGTATTCTTGAACCTCTCCAAAAAGCATTCGATACTATTGATCATGAAATATTACTAAAAAAACTAGCCCACTATGGAATTAGGGGCATTGCATTAAATTGGATATATAGCTATTTAACTAACAGAACACAATGTGTAAAATTCAGTGGGGCCATGTCAGGAGACAGGAAATTAGTCTGTGGCGTTCCACAAGGATCAATTATTGGACCTCTGTTGTTTTTACTATACATGAATGACCTACCCAAAGCATGTAATCACCTCTCACTAATATTGTTTGCGGATGATACCAATGCCTTTTGTAGTCACAAGGACATAGACACTGTATACAAGTATGTAAATAATGAAATGAAAAAAATCATAGACTGGTTTAAAGTGAATAAATTATCTCTGAATGTCGATAAAACTAACTATATACTTTTCACAAAATCTAAGAATTTAAAACAAATAGCTCTCCCCAAAATGCATGTAAATAATCAAGAAATTCACGAAGCACAATATGTCAAATTTCTCGGCGTCTATCTGGATAAAAGCTTAACCTGGGAGAAGCATATAGAAATAGTGAGATCCAAGGTAGCAAAGAACATCGGTATCATGCGCAGACTTAAGCCATATCTTCCCCCTAATATTCTAAAAACTATATTGTACACTGATCCTTCCACATATCACATATTGCAATGTAATATGGACTAACACGCATAAAACTAAACTAGCACATCTAAAATCACTACAAAATCAGGCAATCAAATTATTCGCACAGCCAGCAGAGGGCCAGGATGTCTTTACAACTGAAAAAAGGCTAAAACTTGAAGACATTGGAGCTGTCCAACTATACACTATCTTAAGGGACTACCATAATGGCATCCCTCCTCATTATCAAACCTTTTGAGGAACAACTGCGATATACACTCGCACAACACACGAACTAAGAATAACTTACACCAAACCTATTACAGAACAATGACAGCTACACAAAAACCATCCCACCAAGCAATACAACTCTGGAACAACACAGATATAAATATACGCACACAAATTCTTACACAAAGCTCTTTTAAACAAAATATTTAAAAAATAATCTTAGAAAGATATTAAAAATCCAAACCAATGACATGAATGCAGAAGTCACCACCATGGCAGTACAAAAACAAGTATGTACCCAGTTGCCAGGATAACAACTAGAATGTAAAATACACATCTGCAATAATAATAATGCATCCGTAATTGTTTATGTGGATGATGCAGTTGTGTATAATAATAATAATAAGAATAATAATAATAATGCACCAAGAAATGTTGATACAAATTAGGCCGCATTGTTATATATGACAATAATAATAATAATAATAATAATAATAATAATAATAATAATAATAATAATAATGCTGCACCAAGAAATGTTGATACAAATTAGGCCGTATTATTATATATGACAATAAAAATTATAATAATAATAATAATATTGTAAACAAGATATGCATGTGTTTTCCCCATTCCTGTGTGTGTGTGTGTGTGTGTGTGTGTGTGAATTGTCTTAAATGTATACATGTAAATATTATATTATCTTCACCCATGAATCAACTATTACTGAATTATATGTTTATTATATGTTAAATGTAAGGGGTCCACCGCTGTATAGGCTCAGCCTTTGGTGGACTGCCTGTTGTGTAAATGTAAAATCTATGTGTTATATGAAAATAACTAATCTTGAATCTTGAATATGTGATAGAGGGATGGATGGACGAAAATTCAAAGGCCTGTGGTAAAACTAATTCCTAACAGAAATAAACTCGAGTTACCACTTTTAAGTGAGGGGTAAGAATAAGGATATAGACATTAGTTATGATGATGATGATGATGATTTTAAAAGTTCAAAAGTAGACCGACTAGTTGAGGAGTTCAAAAGATACATTGTAACTTCTTTAGAAGAACTGTCTTGCCAGCACCAGTTGGCCCAATGAGCAAGCACATCTTATACAATGACTGAGCAGATGTGGCTCGACTCCTAGTACATTGGACGACTTGGACGATTACTTTACGCAAACTATACTACATCATAGTTAAAAATATCTCTGCAATCATAGACATATTTCATTTGTGAGGGTTTTTTTTGCTTTTTTCATTTGTGTTGTTTTATTTATTTTACTGTCCTGTCAAATGTCAAGACCGGGAACCAGTTATAGGGGTTGATACAAACTCTGCACGTTCCCTATCAGGGAAATTCTACAATTAAAACGGATTTTCAAGTTCAAGTTCAAGATTATTGACTTTGCTATAGAATATACATTTACAGTTTCACAACAGGTAGTCCACCAAAGGCAGAGCCTATGTGGTGGTGGACCCCTACATATAACATATAGCAACAATATAGGACATAAGAATACCGAATACATAAGGTTAACATGTTATAGTCCTATATTCTAAAGCCAGATGACAAAGCCACACTGCAGACAGACCTAAATGAGCTAACAGAGTGGTCAAACACTTGGCTTCTCCGCTTCTACCCAGAAAAATGTGTCCAAATGAGCTTCGGGTGACTAAATGTAGAAGCAAGTAGCTCCCATATTATAGCCGACCGGAAAAAAACACAAACTGTTAAAATCGAAAGAAGAAAAGGACATTGGAGTGATTATAGATGAATCACTAAACTTCGAGAAACACATTACAGAGAAGGTGAATAAAGCAAACAGTATGGTTGGAATTATTTGTAGAGCCTACAGCAATATAAACGAGAAAAACTTTGTACCATTATACAAGGCAATGGTAAGAAGCCATCTAGACGATGCCGCAGCTGTATGGTGCCCATATAAAAAATCAGTCATCACACTCATAGAAAACGTACAGAGAAGAGCAACCAAACAGATACCTGGCCTACGGGAACTCAGCTATGAGGAAAGACTAAAAAGACTGAAACTGCCAACCTCAAGTTCAAGTCCAAGTTCAAGATTATTTATTTTGATATAGAATATACATTTACAGTTTCACAACATGTAGTCCACCAAAGGCAGAGCCTATGTGGCGGTGGACCCCTACATATAACATATAGCAACAATATAGGACATGAGAATACTGAATACATAAGGTTAACATGTTATAGTCCTATATATACATATAGTTAACTGTCTCGCTGCCAAGCCTCTGCAGTCTACATTTTCCATGGAGCCTAACTCAGGGTATGCTGAGTACCTCTAAAACAATTTGACCGAACGTTGTCGGTGGCTAAGCCACAAGCAACTTTCAGTCAAATTTTTTCTAAAATACTCAGCCAATTCAGTCATTGCCAATTGGAATTATTGTCCGCTGGCTTCCAGCAGTCCAACAGTTAATAGACGGATTACAATTTACATATTTACAGGGAAAGACATGACAGCGGGATGTGTGCTTATCTTGCTTAAGTTAATAATTCTATATTACATGTTCTTATTATCATTGACAAAGTATTAGAATTTTTTTAAAGGCTGTGATGGTAGAGGTAGTTGTTTGGTAGTTACCATTATGACAGATATTATTATTATTATTATTATTATTATTATTATTATTATTATTATTATTATTATTATTATTATTATTATTAGTATTATTATTATTATTATTTGTTCTGGTGGATGGCAGTGGCGTAGCGTGATATTTTTCCAGGTGGGGCGAACTGGTGTGCAATTTCCGACTAAGCGAGGGTTAGAGAGTGGTATCGACCACTCCCCCCCCCCCTCCCTTTTTAAGATGGGTGTGTGGGGAGGAGGTTCTCACCGGAAATTTTTCTTAAATCTAGATTGTCTCAGAAAGCATCTCATACGTTTCTAGATGGAAATATGGACCTTCAGTTGGTTGTAAATGTTACGTGTTTTATTATCTTGAAAAAACCCACCAAACATTACAGTCTAGGAACGTTTGAATTTTCAGCACTCGGGCTCGTCCACCTATTCAGTAGGCTGGTGATGACCAGACCTGAGAGTTCAGAGGTTTGGCCCTACTTTCTGCGAATTGCTGCGAAAACCAGTGTATCTGCATAGACACCACCGCGACGACGACAACCACCGCCACCGCCACCACCACCACCACCAAGCACGGAACTTCTTTATAGATACGCTAGTTCTTCAAAGCCAACTACCAAAATATATTCGATTTCTTTCGAAATTGTTATAGAAATACAGGGCAGGCACACAAGATTATTAGGGAAGAGGCATTACGATCGGGTCTGTCTGTCTGCCTGCTTGGCTCTGGCTGTCTGTCTGCCCTCTTGCCCGCCTGTCTACCTGTATGCTTGCCTGTCGGCTTGCTTTGCTCTGTCTGGCTGCCTGCCTGCCTGCATGTTTGCGTGTCCGTCCGACTGCCTGTCTGTCTGCCTGCCTGCCTTCATGCCGGCCTGCCTGCTTGCTTGCTCGTTTGATTGCCTGCCTGCCTACCTGCCTGCCATCATGCTTGCGTGTACGCATACATGCCCACCCACCTGTCTGGCTGTCTATTCGGAGATGTATCTAAAAATAATACTGATCTGGTATGGCTCAAATATTAACACAGCGAAGAAAGTTGTGGTGCATGACGATTCTTAAATTTTGACTGTGATCAAGCACACGTTTTAAAACAGTAAAGGGTGTGACCATGCATTTTGATTGCATGATCGGCGTGATCCAAAAAAATTTGGAAAAGAACGGGAAATCCTAAACCTTTTACAATGTGACAAAAAAGGGAGGGGTTAGGATCGTCAATCTCCGATTGCTCGTGGTTATTAATAGGATGGACAACAGCAGAAAGTGAATCATAAAACACACGACTGTAGCGATCTACTACAGACGCTTGTCCAGCCAGCACTTTCATTGGCATGATTTCACTTTTTCAGTATGATCAGATTAACTTAAAATGCAACATGAAAGATAGCGCCAGGCTACAGGTCTTTGCCAAATTTTGCCATATAGAGAGATAACTTACTGAATTAGTCTGGTTGCTTTGTAAACAAAGAAATTGCCTGTGCATTTTATATTAAAACTTCGGATTTGGTAAGAAGTAGGCCCGCATAACTGAAATATGGCTATTCGTCGCTTTGCCGGTCGGAATCTTCTGAGTCCGAAAGTAGGAAATTCAACACAACAAAGAATAATTGGAAGCTAAGAAATATTTTACAAATTATCTCACATTTCCGACTGGTGCATACAATTTCTACCAGGTGGGGCAGTCGCCCCTCAGGCCAGATCCACGCTACGCCACTGGTGACTGGGTGCAAGTATGAGAATAGCATGCCATGATGGTGAGTGTTTTTCAGAGTCTAGTAGGTTTCTATAAGCTTCTTTTTGATATTCTGCTTAAAGTACTGTAGCTGTATGATGTCTGTGCATGTGCTTGTGTCTGTATTATTCTTCTTCTTCTTCTTTTCGTTCGCTGATCATACCGCCAGTCCTGTAAGTGACTATCGGCATGATCATAAGCGTTAAGTGCGTGGATCCATGGTTTATTAGAGTGCGCCGTTCGGCCTGGAACCTCCGTCTTCAGCACTCGAGGTTTCTGTCACGGTTACCTCACCCTTACCTCCTTTAGTCGCCTCTTATGACACGCAGAGGATACGGAAGGTGTATTCTAAGCCCCACCTACAGGGCCATCCTGTATTATTCCATAACTGAATTGCTTTGTATGAGGGTTTTTGTTGTGCTGCTTTTTTTGGTGGTGTGTTGAATGGAGGTTATTTCTTGTTCTTGTGTTGTGAGGATGCAATTGTGTATTGAGCATAAAAATGTTAGATACGGGTAAGTTGCCATTGTGGAAGTCCCTTAAGATTGTGTATAGTTGGAGCCCTCCAATGTCCTCAAGTTTTAAGACCTTTTCTGATTTAAAGATATCCTGGCCACCTGCTGTTTGTGAAAATAGTTTAATAGATTGCTTTTGCAGAGATTTTAGTTTTTTTAGTCTAGCTTGAGATGTATTAGTCCAGATAGCATTGCAGTAGGTGATGTGAGGAAGTATCATTGTGCAGTACAGGTTTTTAATAATATTAGGTGTTAGATAGGGTTTCAGCCTGCGAATGATGCCAATGCTTTTTGCTACCCTGGTAGTAATAATTTCAATATGCTTCTCCCATGTTAAATTTTTGTCCAGATATACTCCTAAAACTTAGCATATTGTGCTTCTTGAATTATCTGGTTGTCGATATAGAGGTTTGGGAGAGCTATTTCTTTTAGTTTCTTAGATTTTGTGAATAGTATATAATTAGTTTTTGATACATTTAAGGACAATTTGTTTACTTTAAACCAGTCTATTAATTTCGCCATTTCATTATTGACATTTTTGTATAGAATTTCTATATCCTTGTGGCTGCAGAAAGCATTTGTGTCGTCTGCAAAAAGTATTAGTGAGAGATGTTTGCAGACTTCGGATATGTCATTCATATATAGGAGAAACAGCAGGGCCCCAAGAACTTAACCTTGGGGAACACCACAAACTATATTTTTGTATTCAGAGATAGCCCCATTGAATTGTACACACTGTTCCCTGTTTGACAGGTAACTCTGTATCCAGTTCAATGCAGTACCTCTTATTCCATAGTATGCAAGCTTTTGCAGTAAAATTGTATGATCAATTGTATCGAAGGCTTTGGAAAGATCCATGAATACACCTAGCGTATGTTCATTATTCTCAAGGGAGGTTGATAATTTTTCTATCATATCCACAATGGCAAGCATAGTAGAGTGTTTTTCTCTGAAACCATGTTGAGAAGGATATATGATTGAGTTTTTGTTTAGATATTTAGTAATTCTACTAAAATACAGCTTTTCTAAGAGTTTTGAGAAAAGTGGAAGTACCGAGACTGGCCGATAATTAGTAAAGTCAGACACATCTTTAGCTTTGTATATGGGTGTCACACGTGCAACCTTTAATCTTGATGGAAATACTCCCTGTGTAAGTGAGAGATTACAGATGTGGTCCAATGGTGTTAGTATTTCTGTTACACAGTTTAAAAATTTTCCATTTGAAATTATCGATTCCAGCACTTTTAGCTGTGTTAATTTGCACTAGTATTTTGTAGATTTCGTGAGTATCTGTTGGATTTAGGAAAATAGAGTGTTGATAACTACCTGCTAGAAAGTCCTTTATATGTATGTTCGAGCTGGGTTGAATTTTTTGTGATAAATTGGGACCAATGTTAGTAAAATACTCATTAAATTTATCTGCTATTTCTTTTTTGTCATTAATGACTCTATTATTATAAATAAACCGCGATGCTTCAGTATTGGTTTTTTTCTTACTTAGTAATGATTTAATCAGTTTCCATGTTTCCTTTATATTATCTTTTTGTTCATCAAATTTATTATGAAAATAATTTATTTTTGCTGGCCTAATTGTCTGATTTAGCCTGTTTCTATATTTCTTGAACTGTGAGTCATTATACTTTGTCGGATATTAAACAAAATTCAGATATAACTTGTTTTTCTTGTGCCAGGCAGCTATCACTCCTCTTGTAATCCAGGGTTTAGTAGGATTTTGTTTAAATTTCTTAATATTTTTAAGTGGAAAGGCAGATTCATAGATGTTAGAGCATATAGTGTGGAAGGTGTTCTTGGCATTCCGCAGAGTCCGCGGTGATATGATCGAGGTATACAAACTGCTGCATGGTGTATATGACGAAGATGTAGGATCTATATTTATACTTAGAGAAGAGGTAGTGCAGAGAGAGGATGTCAGGGGACATGACAAGAAAATCTTTCAGACGAGGACAAAACTAAACGTTCGTAGAAACCGTTTTCCAGTTCGAGTCCCAAAAATCTGGAATAAGCTACCTAAATTTGCTGTTGAAGCTCCGTCTGTGAATGCATTCAAGGCCCGTCTAGATAGATGCTGGAGAGACCAACCATCAGTATATGACTATACAGCGCCTATTGAAACCGAAACAGAAAGTGCACAATTTGATGATGAAGAAGAACATCTGACCATTGAGGCATAAAGCCTGCTCCACATGCACAATCCGCTGTTTGGAACCCGTTTACTTCAGCTCCTGGTCATTCTCATCATGCCAGACATGAAGTCTTGGAGCATTCATCGTGGCATCTGCGAGCTGCTCAGTGTACACCCAGAGGAACAGCCTATCCTGTGATAGACCATCAGGCAGTCCTTCCGTGGATCAGTGCGTTGCGATGTCATGGGTTCAATGGCCCCACCTGGATGTTGCACATACTGCAGCATGTTTAAGGTCTGGGGATATAGAGGGGTTAAACGGCTGCCATGTTTGGTAAAGTTCTCCAGCAAGTTGTCTATAGGCAGCAGGAGAAGTCAGCACGACAGTCAGCACGACAGCCACAGTGTGCACTGTCCCACTGTGACAGGGTCCGAGGACTGCTTCGTGACATCAACATTATCCATGAGTGAGCCAAGGTCACACCTCCGTCTGATGCGGAGATACTGGTCACCATAGAGGAAGGAGCGCCAGCTCATAGTACAAAAGAACTCCTGACTCAGATACTCTACCGGAAGTTTGACAGCACCCAGGGCAGGACACTCGACCTACCTCCTGTGGCCCAAACCAACAGTCCTGTTATTCTAGCTCTCCAAAACGCAAGGGTCGACCCCAAAGATTTACTAATGGTCGGAAGTGGGCTGCCGTATTTAGCCTCCATAGGCAGGAAGAGCGAGCTATGCTGGATAGCCTCCAGTCTGGAGCAGATAACTACTTCAAGGAGGAGGTTAGTGCCGCTGTAGTGGAGAGCTATGAAACCGGTCATGCAGAAGGTACTCGGAGTTCACTGTTGGCCGCAAGGAGGCTGTTGAGCACATCTTCAATGAAGAAGGGCGCAGGAGATTGGCCAGTGATCTGGCAGCATTTCTGATGACTACCAGGACTACCTCATCAAATCCGCTCGCAAGTCAGATGCTCACCGCGCATGAACAAAGTGGATCTTCCGTGAGAAGTTCCAGAAGACGAGAGCCTAGACTCTGACCATCAGTGGGTAGAGTTTAAGCAACAGGCTTCTGATGAAACTGACGAAGTTCCTCAAGCTTCTGATGAAGTTCCTCAAGCTTCTGACGAAGTTCCTCAAGCATCTGACGAAGTAGCATGGACCGCGGACGAAGTAGCGGAGACCGCGCAGCCTTCTGATAAATGGAAAAAGTTGCGGCAGCTGCGACAGTCTGTCAGCGATGACGCGTAGAGCAGGCTAGTTTCCTGGCTGGATTCAGCTTGTAGGTGTAGGTCTGCACCTTTTCCAGAGATGGCTTGAAGTGTGACAGCTCACATGTCTCCTTGTTGCTGCCCTCTGTACACCTGCGATAAAGTCCCCTTTGGTCTCCTTGAGGGCTAGGCTGTCGTATATGGTCTCGAGCAGGGCATGTCCACATTTGGAGCTGAAGTATAGCAACCGGGCATTGTGGCGCATGTCTGGTGAGATCTCGCGGGTGTACTTCTGAAAGAGGATGAAGACAATTATCTTTGTGTGCCAGATGCGCCTGGTGATGTTGCTGAGGTAGGTGACTGTCTTTTGGTCCACTGAAGGGTCATCGATAACTAGAACAAGTGGTTCTGTCAGCCGGGCTGCCAGCAGCTTCTCCATCAGTGCTTGCAGGTTCTGCATCTTGGTGATTCAGCCATTGTACCATTGATCATTACTGTCAACCGCCTTAGCAGCGGAGTCAGACACCAGAAGGATGTATTGAGAGTGTAGATGTTCGGCCAGAAGAGCCTGCATCAAGATGTTTTTCCCATGTCCTGACGGGGCAATGATCAGCACCACCTGGCCAGCATCGGCCGGCCTACTGTCGAATGGTACAGACATGCATGCGGAGGATGGTTAGAACTTGGTCAGCGGTAGCCTCGTACTAAACGGCAGTACCTCCTGCACCAGCTCTTTCGCCTGCAGAGCGGGGAATCCTGAACCTCCAGTGGATACAAAGGATGCGATGGAGGTGTCAAGCATGAAATCCCAGCAGCAACTGAGAAGATAGCATAGAGGGCCTGTGTCAGCACCCACAGTGTCTAGTACATCCAGTATCTGTATGATACATGCACGGGAAGCCATAACTAACCTGTGGTCTTAAACGGCAAATTCAAGAGCCCTGACCCCTTCACCTCTGGTAGCCGGAGGCTGTTGACAGCACCTGCACCTGTTTGGCCATCGACAGTGATACTGTTCAGGCTGATGGTGCCTATCTTGAGATTCCCTCCACCCTGGATGAATGTGCTCCATGGTCTCAGGAGATCCTTAACCATGTCCTGTGCATAGGACTCAGCCATAACCTTGATGGCTCCAGCCTCATCGACTCCGAGCATATCTCACATCGTCGCCCTCTCCTTGATGTCTACCCTCTTGTATACAGTCTTGGCCTGTTAATGGCCGATTGTCCTACCGTATCAGTGCTCCCGATGAGATCTCGGGCTGGGATGGTACCTCGGATCTCCCGCGGGTCTCCCTTCTCATCGAAGTCTAGGAAGGAGATCGGGGCAACAGTGTTCTCTGAACCGAGGCGTGCCTCGCCCAAGTGAGCAAGATCGCCTAGCTCTTTGCTTTCTAGGTCTGTGAATGACAGAGTCATAGCGCTATATACACGGCTTAAACCTACTAGTCATACCCCCAGTGAAATAGTTGGGCATAGGAGGACCACGCAATTGGCCAAGGGAATACGTAGCAGTGCTCAGGGTACTGGCCCTCTCTGCAGGGGCATGCCTTGGGGGCGGTCCACCATTCCTGGGCATTGGTCATCGTCAGTCCGCGTGCTCGACTATGGGCTACACACTGCCCTCCAGCACGCCATGCCTCATATGCTGCAGGGGTCTCGTGATCCATCTCTCACTATTCAGAGGGGTTAAACGTATGCGACGATGATCTTAGCCATTGCACTCATTGCTAGCCCTAGAACTGCAGCCTCCATTAGTGTAGCACGTTCATCCATGATCTTTGCGGCAACAGTGTAGGAGGACGACTAAGGGCGATCTTTGGGATGGGGTGGAATATTCCGAGACAGTGCCCAGCAACCCCACTCACCACTGTAGCGAGGACAGCCGCAGTGGCGGCAGCAAGAACCTCACTTCCCCATGTCATCTTCACCACAGCCACATTCGCCGCCATGTTACTGGCGACATGGACTGCCAGAGGTTTTGCTTTGGTCAGTAACTTCTATGTCTTGGTTCGCAGCAGGTTCTCCACCTTCTGAAGACTCGCATGACTCTCGGGCAGTTGCTTCATGATCTGGACCATTGACGTCATTTTTTAAGCACTGAGTATACAACGCGGTTAAACATCTGCATCACCTGTCGAGAGAGCTAATAAGATCTTCCCAGTCTGCATCTGCCAGGTGGCCGGGTTGGTACTCAGGAATATTCATCTCTGTATTGAGACATCTTAAACATGCCCGGGCTCACGCTATGTGAGAAGTACTATGATGTCTTCTGGAGGGAGTTGAAGGACTACAAGAAGAAGACACCAGATGAGCTCGCTCAGCTCTCCGGTGCTGAGATGACAGAGGAGCTGACAGCTGTGAAGCTATATCTAGGATTTGGCAAGGGACAGATCTGCTTCCTCAAATACCTTATCATGGGCGGGACTATCGTCGAGCAGCTCCTGCGAGCTAAAGGTTTCTACAAGGATCGGGAGTATCTGTCAGATGTGTTCCAGCAGTTGCAGACCGCCATGGCCTCACTGGACTCAGAGCTGAGCAAGGCTCTACAATACTTAAAGCTGGAAAAACGATGCGCTGGCGAACCCTCCAGCCCTTGGATGTGCATGTTGGCAGCGGGTATAGGGGCTGTAGGGCATGCCAAGCTGGCTCAGTGTCTCACGGTGGTCACCACTGCTACTGTAGAGAGTCAGGATAGTCTTATAGCTGATTTGCTAGCGGCGGAGTAGGCTGATCCCGAGCGCCACGATAGCTAGGCCTGACACCACACATAGAGCTACCACGGGAAGCGGTGTCGTGTCGACTGGCTGCAGTGTCGGGGTGCCTGGAGTTGCTGTGTCGACTGGCTGCAGTGTCAGGGTCGGAATGACTGTATGGCTCATACTACGCATAGGTGCGTTGATGGCAGTGTTGAAGCCGAAGTGGACACCGAGGGAGCTCCCCTCGACTATCATGTTGTTATAGCCCCTGACTTGGAGGTCCTCGATGTTCACGATCATGTTGCTCGGAATCAACCGTAGGTGTGGCGAAATAGCAAAGTCAAGTTTGTGACGGGCCTTCTGCAACCCCTGCTGGAACTTAGCAATAAGACTACTGGGGTCTGCCACGATGATCATATCCTCAACGAGGCTGATGATCATGGCCTGGACCTCTGCTCCGCTGACACAAACTATGGAATGCCACAGCTGGGTCTGTGCCGTAAGGAGGCAGTAACACAGTGCTTCCAGGGACTGGTTGATCCGAACAATCCCTGCTTGTGTGAGGCCTGAGGTGGTGTGTGGGACAAAGTACTTCCACACTTCTGGATCGTCCTGCTGCAAGCCAGTGATGTGCATATTTTGTACCAGCGCTCCAGGGTCGGAGTCTGGATCGAACGAGAATGTCGCTGTCTTCCGTTGGGGTGTTCGATAGGGGAATCCTGAGTAGTCACGTCTCGGGTCACCGTACATAACCCCTAGACCACTGTTGTCACCACCATGTCACCGATAGTCTGGGTGAGTGCTGAACTCTCTCTGTAGTCTGCTGGCCGCTGAGACGCTATGACTGTTGAGCTGTGGGTCGAAGTCGTTTGTATCAGGGAGGCTTGCACCCAGCTCATGGAGGATTCGTCGCACCATGAAGTACACATGGAATCTGAGACAGCTGGCGATGAGCACAGCTTCAGGAGTACCAGAATAGGAGTGAAGCAGGGTGGAACTTACTCCACATCCTGCCGTGGCACACCACACGGCAAATTTCATCTGCTGCTTCCAGTATGAGAGGCTTGGAGCAGCCATCCAAGTATGAGCTTGCTTCGCATCCTTGATGGTGATGGGGCGGTTGGTCAGCGGTCGTGTGTTGATGGAGAAGCTGGTTTGGGACTGTCCATCCACTGTGATGCAGAACGGTGTTAGCTCTGGTATATCATCCAGTAGACCTCTCAGGCCAGTCAAGAGTGTACCCAGGAGGAGCGATTGGCTCCGGATGACTGTCGTGAGGTTCAGTGGGAAGGCCACCTATACTGGTGTTCTTAAATCTACCGCAACACACTATTTGTAGTCGTCTTGACTCCAGAGACTAGCGAGGCGACCTCGCCGTGACATCTCGTTTTTTAACTCCTCCATATCAACCCGCCCACTGGAGCCTTTGAGGTATAGCTGTCGCACTTTAGGTTTCTCCATGGGGTACAGGGCTTGGACCTTCAATATATGGTGGTACTCTTCATTGGTGACCTGGCCATCCTCTAGAGCTTTGCTGACAGACTCGTCGATAGTCCATAGCATACTATGTGCCAGTGCCACGTACTTAGCATGCTTCTCCAGCCTCCTTGCGATCTGCCACTGCCCCACCCCAAGCCCGTGGCCAAGACAGTGGTGGCTAGTGCCACGCCACCCAGCGGGATGGCGACGATGGCCCCCACCCCTGTAGCGAGAGTGGCCACAGCTGCCACTCCAGCACTGGCTCCAATCACACCCGCAGCAGTGGTTGTATGCGCGAGGATGTTGTAGGTTGTCGTATAACGCTTGCGCGTTCTGCTGTACTTTTCTGCCTCATGGACGAGATTCTGTCTGATGGTATCTATCTGCTGGAGGCGCCAGCCGTGTACTGTACCCCCCTCGTCAGCAATCACGGAGAGGTATATTTCTGGTGCTTCCGCCACTCTAATTTTGCCATAGTATACCAAGAGATTAAACCTGCATCACCTGCAGAATCTGCTCATGAGTCCTAGAAGGGTACATTTTGGAGAGCCTGGCGAACCATGCCAGCTTGCTGGTTTCGAGACAGACGTCTCTTAGACAGAGGTCATCCAGCACTATGTCGGGTGCCAGTAGCTTTCTGAGACATGACATCTGGAACTTCACCTTATCCCCAAGATAGTAGGTCCGCCGCTGGATGGCTTCCTTGGTCTTACACTTCTGCGCCATCTCCTCATTCCACTGTATGACATCTGGCGTATCCTCATCTGAGAAGACACCTAGCTCATCCTCGTCTGTGAAGACATCTGGCTCATCGTCGTCTGTCAATACTCCTGCATCCCGCTTACTCTCCTCCAGGATGGCCTGCCAGCATCAGAAATTTTCACTGTTCCTTGGGCTCCTTGCAAGCCCTGCATTCTGTTGATACCAGTTCTCCCGCTGTAGTCACTCTCCTTCTTGTTGCAGTGCGAGCCTCTGTTCGTTTAAGGCCTTTATCTGTGCAGGGGTCATGAAGGGGCGAACCTCTTTCTTCATCATCTCGGCCAAGGTCAGATAATGCTGCTATGATATCATGTTGTTGTCATGTCAATGAGTAATAAGAGTGTAAACTCTAAATGGGCGTCCGATATCCCATCCGTGCTGGCATATATGTCAATGGATGGCCTGTCAAACAGGTGATTTACAGGTGTGAACAGGCTAGGACTGATAGATTTCCATAGGTTGCTGTTGGCACCTGGGAGATACTCTATCACGTCCCGGCCGACTTCTACTAGTGAGCTGCTGTGTGCACTGCCCAGAGGTTGATGTAGCACATCAGCGTGTATGTATGTTGTGCCCGACTGGGGCACCTCGAAGTGGACCCATTCAACATGGTACTGTACCACCCATCTCCCCTCTAGAGAGGGTGAGATTACGTTCTCACCACCGGAGAGCAGCAGTCGGACAATCGGCATGGTGATATCTCCTGTTTAATCTCTTTCTATAGCATGCTATGGAACCCATATTTGCTCACTCAACTGGTCTTGCTGACATGACAGATGTGTACGCAGTTGATGCTGCCAAGGTAGAAGAGAGCGATGGCAAGTCATTCACCCTACAGTACGAAGCAAGCTCAAAGGCATTCTCCCCCCCCCCCCACCCCCATCACATTGGTGGTGATGGGGTGGAGCTGCTCACAGACCTCAAGGTTGTGATGAAGGAGTGCCTGGGTCACAACATAGATGGCCACAAGATCGTGTTTCGGTATGATTTCCCGAAGAGGAAGTACATCCTCGAGCCATTGATTGAGCTCTCGGATACAGAGGTGCCAGACATCAACACCCTAAATAACGACCTTAGCTTTCACCTGGTCAAACCCTATTCGAGCGGTGCCTTGCCGATGTCCCATGATGGCCTGCTATTGACCCTGGCAAAAAACCTGCAGTTCATATTTGAGAAGAATGAAGTGTGGTACTGCACTGGACTTGGGAGTGACTGGCAAACATGGCTTCCCGCAGTCATTGACATAGAGGTTACTCCCATCTCCACTGTTGTGAAAAAGGATGGGACAGTTCGAAAGCTCTACAATCGGTGATCATCCTTCCTCACCTACATAGGTGAAGGTGTCTCCCTGACGAGGGTGGGTCACCGGATCGAGGTTACAGGTGGAAAGCTCCTGCTGCGTCGTCCATTCGATGGACCAGAAGAAGCTGTTAACCTCCAGGAGGGCACCCTACGGTAGATGGTGTGTCACATGTCTCCAAAGTCAAGAGTGCTGTTAAACTGCTTCAGCGAGTCGGACTCACTAGCCCGCAATTGACTCATATAGTCCTAGAGCTACGTTTCTTAGCCAGCGGCAGAGTGAAGCAGCTAACCCCTGCCCCTGAGGGGGTGAAGATCACTATTGATCCGGATGGAACATGGCTCAATCTGGCACAGATATTTCTCGAGGGGTTCACTCTGTTCAGTTTAACTCTTCCTATATAGCCATGATTCTCATCATACTGCTCGTGCTGGCGTCTACAGCAGTGGTACAGGGCGCTGAGACTGCCATGATATTGGATGCCAAGTGAGCCCACTTCCGGGATGGCCCCCCGTACGAGCCTTGGGTCTACCCCTTGCGGAGAAACATTTACGACCGCTTTCACCCACGTAAAGAGATCGAGTCTGTCTGCCACTTCTATGGGGTGGAGTGGCTAGGCCGTGGTTGTCTGCTGGAGACCCCTGCTCAGCACCAGATTCTCTGCGTAACATGTGAACATGCCAGAGTCTGCTGTGGTTCACATGCTAATCACTTTAGCCTCCTCCCAGGTGAGCCCTGTTAAGGTAGATGGAAGCCCCTATGGGTGGTCCCATCATGCCGATGCAACTCTGGACAGAGACTATGTGTTTGTCTGAGCCTACACAGAATAGAGAGAGAGAGAGAGAGAGAGAGAGAGAGAGAGAGAGAGAGAGAGAGAGAGAGAGAGAGAGAGAGAGAGTGAGAGAGAGAGGCCGGCCCTGTGGTTGATGGCGATCAGTGGTGTATAGCACTGTGGAGGCTTGTCTCTAGATGGGGGTTCAGCCCATGGTAGTAGTACTGTCGGGATGATCCTACCTCCCTGGCAGCCATTCGGCGATCCATTGTGCCCCCCGCAACCTATGCCCCAGTGATTGAGAGGGAAGTGGGGCTCATTTGTATAAATGGAAATCCAGTTGAGGGCGGTGGGGGGCTCATTTGTCTAAATGGAAATCCAGTTGAGGGAGGTGGTATAATTTTGACCCCGACACTATTACTGAATATTTTGAGGGATTCTAAATGGATAATTATAATCACTTGTGATGGACTAGCCATATATATGGATTAGCCATATTAAATTTCCATTTGATTATGATTGATTGCTACAATCAATCTAGTTTTGTCATTTTCACAATCAGGATTTAGAGTGAATAGTTTAGACAAATATTCAACCCACGCAAAGGCATAGTCATAGTCATAAGCAGAGTCCGTTATGAGAGATCTAACTGAATCTTTAACCCTTTGAAAGGCTAGAGACTGGTTCTGCCACTTTGGTACAAGTTATGGATACTGTGATGGTAAGACGCTGTTGGGTTAAGTTCAAGATGGATCTTAAGATGACTTCTTGGTATTTAATACAACAAGGTCTTACAAGATGGTTAATTAAGAAAGGAGATTACATGATTCGAAGAAATTGGTCAGATAACATGAATATAGAGTATACAGATCCAGTTATGTGATTCAGCCCTACGCAGAAATCCCATGATGTATGCGTAATTCTGGTAATTACCCAGAATGTACATGTCAGGTCAGAGATCACCTAGGCATACATCATGGAGATGCACAACCATTAGTTAGCGAATCCAAATATAGTTCCCCTATAATAAAGTAATCCTGACTAGTTAATACTTGACTGGTTAATGCTCTTGTCACAACAGAATAAACATGTAGGAAGCTTAAAGTATGCAAGGAATTGATGCTTGATATGTCATGTCAAACCATAATTGTATACATATTCTGTCAAGAGGCATCACTTACATATTGGTTCCGACCGGTTGAATCTGACCGTCTTTTTGAGTGTGGGAAGGAGAGTGTTAACCAATCAAAGTAGTTAGATTTTGAAAATCACCAGGGAAGCCTTCTGAAACGTCATTAGGCGGACGTCATGCACGAATCCACTTTTATTGTATACAAGGACGTGCATAAGAAGGAGAGCGACTACAGCGGGAGAACTGGTATCAACAGAACGCGAGCCTTGCAAGGAGGCGAAGGACAGTGAAAATTTCCGATACTGGCAGTCCCTCCTGGAGGAGAGTAAGCGGGATGCAGGAGTCTTGACAGACGATGATGAGCCAGATGTCTTCACAGACGAGGATGAGCCAGGAGTCTTCTCAGACGAGGATGAGCCAGATGTCATACAGTGGAAAGAGGAGATGGCGCAGAAGTGTAAGACTAAGAAAGCCATCCAGCGGCAGACCTACTATCTTGCGGATAAGGTGAAGTTCTAGATGTCACGTCTCAGAAAGCTACTGGCACCCGACATAGTCGAAACCAGCAAGCTGGCACAGTTCGCCAGGCTTTCCAAAATGTACCCTTCTAGGACTCATGAGCAGATTCTGCAGGTGATGCAGGTTTACTATGGCAAAATCAAAGTGGCAGAAGCAACCAGAAATATACCCCTCCATGACTGCTGATGAGGGGGTTACAGTACACGGCCGGCGACTCCAGCAGATAGATACCATCAGACAGAATCTCGTCCATGAGGCAGAAAAGTACAGCAGAATGTGCAGGCGATATAAGACAGCCTACAACGTCCTCGCGTGTACAACCACTGCTGCAGATGTGGTTGGAGCCAGTGCTGGGGTGGCAGCTGTGGCCACTCTCGCTACAGGGGTGGGTGCCATCGTCGCATCACGCTGGGTCACGTGGCACTAGCCGCAACTGTCTTGGCCACAGGCTTGAGGTGGGTCAGCGGCAGATCACAAGGTGGCTGGAGAAGCATTCTAAGTACATGGCACTAGCACAGAGTATGCTACGGATTATCGACGAGTCTGTCAGCAAAGCTCTCGAGGATGACCAGGTCACCGATGAAGAGTACCGCCATATATTGAAGGCCCAAGCCCTGTACCGCACAGAGAAACCTAAAGTGTGACAGCAATACCTCAAAGGCTATAGCGAGTGGGTTGATATGGAGGAGTTAAAAACATGATGCTACGGCGAGTCACTGGAGTCGAGACAACTACAAATAGTGTGCTGCAGTAGATTTAAGAACACCAGTATAGATGGCCTTCCCACTGAACCTCACGACAGTCATCCGGAGCCAACCACCCCTCCTGGGTACACCCTTGACTGGCCTGAGAGGTCTCCTGGATGATATACCAGAGCTAACACCGTTCTCCATCACAGTGGATGGATGGTCCCGAATCAGCTTCTCCATCAACCCACGACCGCTGACCAACCGCCCCACCACCATCAAGGATGTAAAGCAAGCTCATACTTGGATGGCTGCTCCAAGCTTCTCATACTGGAATCAGCAGCTGAACTTTGCCGTGTGGTGTGACACGGCAGGATGTGGAGTAAGTTCCACCGTGCTTCACTCCTATTCTTGTACTCTTGAAGCTGGGCTCATCGCCAGCTGTCTCAGATTCCACGTGTACTTCACAGTGCGATGAATCCTCCATGATTCGGGTGCAAGCCTCCCTGATACAAACGCCTTCGACCCACAGCGCAACAGTCATAGCGTCTCAGCGGCCAGCAGACTACAGAGAGAGTTCAGCATTCACCCAGACTATCGGTGGCATGGTGGTGACAACAGTGGTCTAGGGGTTATGTACGGCGACCCGAGACGTGACTACTCAGGATTACCCTATCCAACCCCCGACGAGTAGGCCGTCGGAAGACAGCGACATTCTCGTTCGATCCAGATTCCGACCCTGGAGCGCTGGTGTAAAATATGCACATCACTGGCTTGCGGCACAGGACTATCCAGATGTGTGGAAGTACTTTGTCCCACACACCACCTCAGGCCTCACACCAGCAGGGATCGTTCGGATCAACCATTCCCTGGAAGCACTGTGCTACTGCCTCCTTACGGCACAGACCCAGCTGTGACATTCCATAGATGGTGTCAGCGGAGCAGAGGTCCAGGCCATGTTCATCAGTCTCGTTGAGCATATGATCATCGTGGCAGACCCCAGGAGTCTTATTGCTAAGTTCCAGCAGGGGGTTGCAGAAGGCCTGTCGCAAACTTGACTTTGCTATTTCGCCACACCTACGGTTGATTCCGAGCAACATGATCGTGAACATCGAGGACCTCCAAGTCAGGGGCTATAACAACATGATAGTCGAGGGGAGTTCCCCTGGTGTCCACTTCAGCTTCAACACTGCCATCAACGCACCTACGCGTAGTATGAGCCATACAGTCATTCTGACACTGCAGCCAGTCGACATGGCAACTCCAGGCACGCCGATACTGCAGCCAGTTGACACGACACTGCTTCCCATGGTAGCTCGACGTGTGGTGTCAGGCCTAGCTATCGTGGTGCTCGGGATCAGCCTACTCCGCAGCTAGCAAACCAGCTATAAGACTATCCTGACTCTCATAGTAGCAGTGGGGACCAGCTTGGCATGCCCTACAGTCCCTATACCCGCTGCCAATATGCACATCCAAGGGATGAAGGGTTCGGCAGCACATCCTTTTTCCAGCTTGTAGTATCGCAGAGCCTTCTTCAGCTCTGAGTCCGGTGAGGCCATGGCAGTCTGCAACTGCTGGAACACATCTGACAGACACGCTTGATCCTTGTAGAAACCTTTAGCTCACAGGAGCTGCTCGACGATACTCCCGCCCATGATAAGGTATTCGAGGAAGCAGATCTGTCCCTTGCCAAATCCTAGATAGAGCTCCTCAGCTGTTAGCTCCTCCGGCAGCTCAGCACCAGAGAGCTGAGCGAGCTCATCTGGTGTCTTCTTCTTGTTGTCCTTCAACTCCTTCTGGAAGACATCATAGTACTTCTCGCATAGCGTGAGCCTGGACATGTTTAAGATGTCTCAATAGAGGGATGAATATTCTTGCGTACCAACCCGGCCATCTGGCAGATGTAGACTGGTAAGATCTTATTAGCTCTCTCGACAGGGGACACAGACGTTTAACCGCGTTGTATACTCAGTGCTTAAACAATGACGTCAATGGTATAGATCGTGAAGCAACTGCCTGAGAGCCAAGCGAGTCTTCAGAAGGTGGAGAACCTGCTGCGAACCAAGACACAGAAGTTACTGACCAGAGCAAAACCTCTGGCAGTCCATGTCGCCAGTATCATGGCGGCGAATGTGGCCGTGGTGAAGATGACAGGGGGAAGTGAGGTTCTTGGTGCCGCCACTGTGGCTGTCTTCGCTACAGTGGTGAGTGGGGTGGCCGGGCACTGTCTCGGAATAACTCACCCCATCCCAAAGATCGCCCTCAGTGGTGCCTCCTACACAGTTGCCGCCAAGATCATGGGTGAACGTGTTACTCTAATGGAGGCCGCGGTTCTAGGGCTAGCAATGAGTGCAATGGCTGAGATCATCGTCACGTACATTTAACCCCTCTGAATGGTGAGAGATGGATCACGAGACCCCTGCAGCATATGAGGCATGGCGTGCTGGAGGGCAGTGTGTAGCCCATAGTCGAGCACGCAGACTGACGATGACCAATGCCCAGGAATGGTGGACCGCCCCCAAGGCATGCCCCTGCAGAGAGGGCCAGTACCCTGAGCACTGCTACCTAATCCCTTGGCCGACTGCGTGGTCCCCCTATGCCCATCTATTTCACTGGGGGTATGACTAGTAGGTTTAAGCCGCCTGTATATGACTATGACTCTGTCACTCACAGACCTAGAAAGCAAAGAATTAGGCGATCTTGCTCACTTGGGCGAGGCACGCCTTGGTTCAGAGGACACTGTTGCCCCTATCTTCTTCCTAGACTTCGATGGGATGGAAGACCCGCGGGAGATCAGAGGTACCATCGCAGTCCGAGATCTCATCGGGATCACTGATACGGTAGGACAGTCGGCCATTAACAAGGCCAAGACTGTATACAAGGGGATGGACATCAAGGAGAGGGCGACGATGCTCGGTATGCTCGGAGTCGATGAGGCTGGAGCCATCAGGGTTATGGCTGAGTCCTATGCACAGGACCTGGTTAAGGATCTTCTGAGACCATGGAGCACATTCATCCAGGATGGATGGAATCTCAAGATAGGCACCCTCAGCCTGAACAACATCACTGTCGATGGCCAAACAGGTGCAGGTGCTGTCGACAGCCTCCGGCTACCAGGGGTGAAGTGGTCAGTGCTCTGGAATTTTCCATATAAGACCACAGGATAGTCATAGTTTCCCGTGCATGTGTCATACAGATACTGGATGTACTAGACACTGTGGGTGCTGACACAGGCCCTCTACGCTATCTTCTCAGTTGCTGCTGGGATTTCATGCTTGACGCCTCCATCGCAGCCTTTGTATCCACTGGAGGTGCAGGATGATCCTTCGGCTGCCAGAAGTGAAGGGGTCAGGGCTCTTGAATTTGCCGTTTAAGACCACAGGATAGTCATGGCTTCGAGTGCATGTATCATACAGATACTGGATGTACTAGACACTGTGGGTGCTGACACAGGCCCTCTACGCTATCTTCTCAGCTGCTGCTGGGATTTCATGCTTGACGCCTCCATCACATCCTTCGTATCCGCTGGAGGTGCAGGATTCCATGCTCTGCAGGCGAAAGAGCTGGTGCAGGAAGTACTGCTGTTTATTATCCCAGATATAGACGAGGCTACCGCCGAGCAAGTGCTAACCATCCTCCTCACGCATGTCTGTACCATTTGACAGTAGGCCAGCCGATGCTGACCAGGTGGTGATGATCATTGCCCCGTCAGGACACGGGAAAAACATCTTGCTGCAGGCTTGCTTGGCCGAACATCTACATCTCAATACATCCTTCTGGTGTCTGACTCCGCCTCCGAGGCAGTTGACAGTAATGATCAATGGTACAATGGCCCAATCACCAAGACGCAGAACCTGCAAGCACTGATGGAGAAGCTGCTGGCAGCCCGACTGACAGACCCACTTGTTCTAGTTATCGATGACCCTGCAATGGACCGGAAGACAGTCACCTACCTCAGCAACATCACCAGGAGCATCCAGCACGCAAAGATAACTGTCTTCATCCTCTTTCAGAAGTACACCTGCGAGATCTCACCAAACATCCGCCACAATGCCCAGTTGCTATACTTCAGCTCAAAGTGTGGACGTGCCCTGCTCGAGACCATATATGACAGCCTACCCCTCAAGGAGTGAGGTGTCACACTTCAAGCCACCTCTGGAAAAGGTGCAGACCTTCACCTACAAGCTGAATCCAGCCAGGAAACAAGTGTGCTCTAAACGTCATCGCTGACAGACTGTCAAAGCTGCAGCAACTTTTTTCATTCATCAGAAGGCTGCACGGTCTCCGCTACTTCGTCCGCGGTCTCTGCTACTTCGTCAGATGCACGAGGAACTTCGTCAGACACTTGAGGAACTTCGTCAGTTTCGTCAGAAGCCTGTCGCTTAAACTCTACCTAGTGAGGGTCAGAGTCTAGGGCTCTCTTCTTCTGGAACTTCTCATGGAAGATCCACTTTGTACATGCGCGACGAGCATCTGACTTGCGAGCGGATTTGATGAGGTAGTCCTGGTAGTTTATTTGGGAATTTCAGAAATGCTGCCAGATCACTGGCCAATCTCCTGCGCCCTTCTTCGTTGAAGATGTGCTCAACCACCTCCTTGCAGCCAACAGTGAACGGCTCCTGAATACCTTCTGCACGACCGGTGTCACGGCTCTCCACTACAGCGGCACTGACCTCCTCCCTGAAGTAGTTATTTGCTCCAGACTGGAGGCTATCCAGCATATCTCGCTCTTCCTGCCTATGGAGGCTAAATACAGCAGCCCACTTCCCGACCATTAGTAAATCTTTGGGGTCGACCCTCACCTTTTGGAGAGCTAGAATAACAGGACTGTTGGTTTGGGCCACAGGAGGTAGGTCGCGTGTCCTGCCCTGGGTGCTGTCAAACTTCTGGTAGAGTATCCGAGTCAGGAGTTCTTTTATAATACGAGCTGGCACTCATTCCTCTATGGTGGCCAGTATCTCCGCATCAGACGGAGGTGTGACCTTGGCTCGCTCGTGGATAATGTTGATGTCACGAAGCAGTCCTCAGACCCTGTCACAATGGGACAGTGCATGCCATGGCTGTTGTGCTGACTGTCGTGCCGACTTGTTCTGCTGCCTATAGACAATCTGCTGGAGAACTTTACCTAACATGGCAGCCGTTTAACCCCTCTATATACCCAGACCGTAAACATGTGGCAGTATGTGCAACATCCAGATGGGGCCATTGAACCCGCGACATCACACCACACTGATCCACGGAAGGACTGCCTGATGGTCGTTCGACCCAATATACATGATGAGAACCCGTTGTCCGCTGCTGGGAAGTACATTGACTTTGCAATCTCGTCACAGATCCACGAGATCAAGAGCATGACACTCGAGTTCACGCTTCAGCGCACAATGGAACAGACGGTAGAGGGCCATCACCACCTCGGGGGCAGGGACATCCCACCTAATCAGGGAAACCGGCTCAGTTTCAACATCGGAACCCTTATAGCTGGGACTCGCTCATTAGGTGTGACGGTACTTTACTTTGGCTATGCTAAGGTATGCGTATCGAACACATCAGGTATTCAGCTTGAGCGTGCATAGAGCGTGACTCCTGTCATCACCGCTACAGCTGCCACCACTACTATAATCTCTGCTGTCTTCTGACCTTTCGATGCTTCATAGTCGAGCATTGGCTCAGATACAGCCTCGTAGTACTCATCGAGACTCTCATCTGCCTCTTTGAGACTCTGGGTGGCCTGAGCGCGGAGTTGTCGTCAGCGTGCCTCCCTCTGGCGCATATGCTCGAGTGCGTTGCTGTACTCAAACTTCTCCTTAGACAGCTTCTCCATTGCCTGGTTATGATGCTCACACTCGACCTCTGCCACCTTCTTGTCGGCGAAGCCGAGTCCCCAGTTCACTAAGGCAACCACGTCCACATTCAGTTTGCGGAGGCCATGCTACAGACTACAGTTTCAAGCTACTATATAACTGCCCCAGCGATGTGATGTATGAACCAGAGGCTGATCCAGTCGAGGATATAGGTGACGCGGACTATGGGAAGGCCTATGATGAGGATGATGATGCAGACGACCACGATGTAGTGGAGACAGCGGGTGAGTATGATGCAGAGACCGTGCCTGAATCCCGCAAGCTAGTACACAGAGCAAAAGGAATCTATCGCACTTACGTAAAAGGTTCTATCGGTCCGCTGGCAGCAGTTGGGGCTCTGATCACTCTGTTCACAATGAAGGCTGGTGAGATGGTCCGCAAGATTGCCAACAATGCTCTCCATGGGGTGGAGAAGATTTCTGAAGCCATACCAGCTATCGCCTCAGGAGTAGGTACGTTCTTCGGAGTCACAGGGCCTTGGATATCGTACGTTGCCATAACGCTCACGGCCACCTGGGCCGCTGAACATTTAAGCCATACTATATAAGGATGGCGTCTTGTACGACCTGGTCAAGTCCCTTAACTTCCGAGGGTTGGTTGATAAACTACGGTTCAGCGAGGATCCAGCAGAGATTAGACGCCACTGTACGGAGGTGTTTGAGGAGTTCTTCGGTGATGGTCGAATGAATGATGGCCATCTCTTCGTCTGTTCTGAGTTCACCCAGGCCCTGCATGACAGGAAGGGAGTGGACGTCAGTGATGAAATCCAGGAGTTTATCAACCGTCTTTCTTGAGGAACTCTACTATCAGCCTGGTGGATATTACTGTGAGTCCTCTCAACTACTCAAGACTGCACGTCGCAAGGGCCACAACATCACATTGGGGACAGTTAGCCAGTGGCTCAGCCACCAGGCGATGTGGCAGATATACAAACCCCGTCCGCATCACATCAGGCATGCCCATTTCGAGGAAACTGTCCTGAACAGAGTTCACCAGGCAGATGTTCTATTCCTTCCACACGACCCGGTTGGTAATAAGACCTACAAGTATGCCCTCACCATCGTCGATGTCGCCAGCAGGTACAAGGCAGCAGTACCGTTCACAGAGAAGTCAGCTGGCCATGTGGCCCAGGGATTCCAGGGTGTCTATGAGGCAGCTTAAAATCCCTTCCAGTGGCCAGAATTGTTGCAGGTGGATGAGGGTAAGGAGTTCAGAGGGGAGACTGCAGCCCTCATGCGGAAACATGGTGTGGCAGTTAGGCGAGGCGAGGTAGGGCATCGCCGTGCCCAGGCTATCATTGAGTGGTGGAATGGGACACTGGCAGAGAGACTGTTCCCACACCAATATGCCCAGGAAATGGCCGCGTCAAGTGCACATTCTAGAGTATGGGTGATAGGGCTGCCTGCTGTGGTGGAGAGATCCAATGCTGAGGTTATTAGGCTGATCGGGTGGAAGCCAGTAGAGGCTATCAGACACTCTGCTGGTCACAGCTCTAGAGGAGCGAACAAGGGAGAGGAGTGCCTACCACCTGATGCTCTGGTTCGGTACCTGTATGAACCTGGTGAGCTGGAAGGTGGACGACAGCGTGCAACAGATCCTAACTGGTCGATAAATGTTCACAGGCTTGACAGGTATGTGGAGGCGGAGGGGCGGCCTACACCGTACTACCCGGCATGCCAGCACGGAGTGCCTAGGCGACCATTTGTCATAGAAGAGCTTCAGCTAGTCCCTCAAGACACACAGCTACCACCCAATATCCTGGTTGCGCATGCTTAGGCCTCAGTTTTTAGCTCTGTCCACCCCACCATGTAGGGCACTGTAGAACCTCTGCCAAGAGACCTCATTCTGCGACTTTGACATTCCCTTAGCCGAGCACTTACTTGCAGCTGCGCTCTCCACATAGTAGCATTTGGAGCAGAGAGCGATGCCACGAGAGCCTTCGAACTTGAGCTTGAACAGTCCCGGAGTCCATCCAGACCATTTGTCCCAAGCTAGCCAGTCCCGCTTATGAGCCTGGTACTCTGTTCGCACCTCAGGGCGAATGACGTCATCGCGGATGGAGCCCGCTATAGCGATATACGCGGAGTCAGTGTCCATCTGCAGGTACTCACCACCTGGAAGCTCCTTTGAATTGTGATTTTCAGCTTGCGACTCTGGAGCTTGTATGACTCACCGATCTCCTCGAGCTCTTCGAACCATGCACTATGCAGGGCTTTGTCTACCACGCGTTCATCCTTCATGAAGCTGTTGTCGCTATGACGTTCTAGGGCCTCAATGAGCTTCCCGTAGGCCCTGTTGCCGAGGAGTTTGAAGAGATCTGCCAAGAGCGCTTTGCTCTTATCTACATCTCCCTAGCGGCGGGCCTCCATAAAATTCTCCACGAACCACTCGAATGGGCGCTTGGCCTCATAGTCTATGGTGCGATATACAGCAGTGATCTCCAGGCCATGGGTTATATACCACTTGAGGGTCAGGGTGTACAGCAGCCGCTTCTTGCCGGAGAGGGCACCAACCAGGTTCTGGGTGGTGGGCCACTTCCTCCCTGTTGGTCCTAGATATGCCAGCATCTCAGACGAGATTGCCTCTACCGGGATCTCACGGTTATAGAAGAGAGGAGCCATTTCCTCGAACTTTGCCCACAGAGCCGTGGGGACCTCTATATCCACCTCAGCAAACCCAAACCAGCTGTCTGCTAGGAGAGCTTCATTAAAGCTAGCTACCCCACTGGCCCTGGACCAATGGCGCACTTTCTCCTTACCACATGGCATTTGATATTTGGCCATCGTTGACAGGTACAGAGCATTTGCATCGTAGCCGAGTAGACGTTGGCAAACACGCTCACTCTGGCGGATTCAAGTCACACCGGCCTCCTGGTATCTGGTGAACACGATGCTGGGACCACCAACAACAGCACCCTTCAGCATCTCATAGGCTTCCTGTCTGGTGAATAGAGGCTAACATCCAGCATGTGCTGAGCGGTTCCACATAGGAGGTACTGCAGTGACATACCTGGGAGAGACACCTCATCTTTAAGGATGTCTATTTCTCATTCTGTGTAGAACTCCCGCATCCGCTCTAGGGCTTCGATGAATGGACTGACGTCCAGGTTGTTGTAGTATCGCAGCCAGTCAGCGAATGTCCGCATTCCATGCTCGCTGAATGTCTGGTTACACTGTTCCCACTCTGATCACGTCAAGAGGTAGCCACCTTGAGCTTAGATGTCCATGCTGAGTAGTCAGGAAGCCCTGGATAGTTGAGCTTCTCATGTGTGTCAAACCATTCATACGGGAGCCAGCTCTTCTGCTGTGTACACCCATAAGCTTTGACCCACACCTTGTATGAGACTCCTGGGACGAGGTAGTTCAGCACATCGAGAAACCGTAGCTCAGGTGTGATGAGGAACATGGTCTGACTAGCCTTCTTGGTGACTTTCACTTTACCTGTACTATCAGTCAGCTCATTGACAAAGTACTTCTTGATGAGGTTCAGGTCATACAGCCCAGAGTTGAACCCCAGTACAGGCACTTTGTCACACCACTCATTGATCAGTCGCTGCTGTTGCTTTGGGAGCTTGTCCAGGTCTGTCGGTATGTACTGTGCCCTAACCCTTGTCCGGATTAGAGATTCTCGCCGTTGGATCTCCAGCATGAACTCACTGATCAGTTCTTTGGGGTCAGGATTGCATAGGTGAGTGGGCTCACTCGTGGCGCCCTCTAAGGAGCAGCCAACTGACACAGAGATAGGTATGTGAGTACTCTCGATCGTTAGAGTCTCTGTAGGATGAGTCTTGAAACCATCTAGGAGTTCTTCGAAGTCGTAAACTATGAAGTTTGGGTATGGGACAGTCCGTACTCATTAAGGGATGCTTGGGCAGCGTTTTATATGGCACTCCCACTGTACCACAAGCATGCATCCAGAGGCTCTCAGCTTCTCCTCTCTCAGGACTGTCTTGCAGTATCTTTGCTCAGCATCCTCACCTCGCTGGTGTTGTGGACACCCGTGCCAGTGACAGCCATAGAACTGGTAAACGGTGTTGGTGGTCGGATCATAACCATCTACAGGAGCGCCCTCGATCCAACGCTCGCCACCGTGCCCACACTCTACATGGTGTATGTATGTACGGCTCTGATTCTCGACTCATACTCGATTCAATGAGTAGCCGCTGAACTGGATGGTAGGGGCGGATAGAAGGCTTTCTCATACGCAGACTGTCACACCTCAACCTTCTCGCCAGGACACATGATTTTTGTTTTGCCGCTTGTACAGTGATCAGCGTGGCATTGAAGATGTCATGTCTTTGTAAACCTCTGCTGAAAGTGACTGCAGACTAGTGTATGTGCCAGCTTGGAGATGTTCTTGATGTAGAAGGCGTGGTGGTCCCACACTCCGATGGTCATGGTGTCACGGTAGTGAACCGCTTGCCTGATCATGTGCCAGGTGCCATCCTCAGTTGGTTCATACACGCGAATCCCGATCTTGGCGAAGAACTCTACCTTGTCCAGCTGATCCAGCGCAGTCTTGCGGACATCAGGTACTGTCTTGCCGTAGAACAGTGTGGCAAGCTCTCGTGCAGGAGCTGTAGATCTATCAGCTCTCGCTGGACCCTCAGACCTTGGCTTTGATTAACGATCCTGCATTTGAGAGTTAAGCACTCCAGTGGATGGGCCTCCATCCGCCTCGCTACAGTCTTGGCTAGCAAGCTAGCAGTCACCTCCTCGGCCAACTGATGATGCTCACGTATCCGCTGGGCTGTCCTGTGGGGATTCCAAGGAGCCTCTTTGGTAAGCGCTGGAAACCTTCCATATTCATTGCTCGGGAGTCGCTTCTGCCACTCCTCGGCATGGATCTGTCCAATCATCTGGAGCAGGTCGGCTTTCTTGGCCTTAGAGTCGACTCTAAGGCTGAATTGCTTTGCAATAGCGCGAAGCTGTGCAACAGTACTCATGGTGTATATCCCTGTGAATGCCTGCATAGGGTGCAGGGGCCCTCTGTGTTGGAGAGTTAAGGGCTCCAGTGAATGGGCCTCCATCCGCCTCGCTACAGCCTTGGCTCGTAAGCTAGCAGTCACCTCCTCGTCCAACTGACTAAACTCATGTATCCAATGTGCTTTCTTGTGAGTAATCGAAGGATCCTCGGTAAGCGATCGAAAGCTTCCTGTATTCATTGCTCGGGAGAGTCGCTTCTGCTACTCCTCGGCATGGACCTGGTCGATCATCTGGAGCAGGTCGGCTTTCTTGACCTTAGAGTAGCCTCTAAGGCCGAATTGCTTTGCAATAGCGTGAATCTGTGCAACAGTACTCATGGTGTATATCCCTGTGGATGCCTGTCTCGAAATGGCCATTCAGATGCTATTATGTGTGGCGATCCGTACCTGTGGGTGGTGTATATCTCCTGTCTGGGCGTTCAGACCTATGATGTGTGGTGCTGGCGATCAGTACCTGTGGGTGGTGTATATCCATGTGGATGCCTGTCTCTAAATTGGCGTTCAGACCCTATTATGTGTGGCGATCAGTGTTCAGACCTATTATGTGTGGTGCTGGCCATCAGTACGCGTGGGTGGTGTATATCCCTGTCTCTAAATGGGCGTTCCGATGCAGTACCTGTGGGTGGTGTATATCCCCTGTCTGGGCATTCAGACCTCTTATGTGTCATGCTGGCGATCAGTACCTGTGGGTGGTGTTTATCCCTGTGGATGCCTGTCTCTAAATGGGCGTTCAGACCCTATTATGTGTGTCTATCAGCGTTCAGACCTATTATGTGTGGTGCTAGCAATCAGTACCTATGGTTGGTGTATATCCTTGTGGATGCCTGTCTCTAAATTGGCATTCAGACGCTATTATGTGTGGCGATCAGTACCTGTGGGTGGTGTATATCCTCTGTCTGGGCATTCAGACCTATTATGTGTGGTGATGGCGATCAGTACCTGTGGGTGGTGTATATCCCTGTGGATGCCTGTCTCTAAATGGACATTCAGACGCTATTATGTGTGGCGATCAGTACCTGTGGGTGGTGTATATCCCATGTCTGGGCGTTCAGACCTATTAAGTGTGGTGCTGGCGATCAGTACCTGTGGGTGGTGTATATCCCTGTGGATGCCTGCCTCTAAATGGGCGTTCAGACCCTATTATGTGACGATCAGCGTTCAGGCCTAGTATGTGTGGTGCTGGCGATCAGTACCTGTGGGTGGTGTATATCCCTGTGGATGCCTGTCTCTAAATGGGCGTTCAGACCCTATTATGTGTGTCTATCAGCGTTCAGACCTATTATGTGTGGTGCTAGCAATCAGTACCTGTGGCTGGTGTATATCCCTGTGGATGCCTGTCTCTAAATTGCCATCATGGCACTATTATGTGTGGCGATCAGTACCTGTGGGTGGTGTATATCCTCTGTCTGGGCATTCAGACCTATTATGCATGGTGCTGGCGATCAGTACCTGTGGGTGGTGTATATCCCTGTGGATGCCTGTCTCTAAATGGGTATTCAGACCCTATTATGTGTGGTGATCAGCGTTCAGACCTATTATGTGTGGTGATGGCGGTCAGTACCTGTGGGTGGTGTATATCCCTGTGGATGCCTGTCTCTAAATGGACATTCAGATGCTATTATGTGTGGCGATCAGTACCTGTGGGTGGTGTATGTCCCATGTCTGGGCGTTCAGACCTATTATGTGTGGTGCTGGCGATCAGTACCTGTGGGTGGTGTATATCCCTGTGGATGCCTGCCTCTAAATTGGCGTTCAGACCCTATTATGGGGCGATCAGCGTTCAGGCCTATTATGTGTAGTGCTGGCGATCAGTACCTGTGGGTGGTGTATATCCCTGTGGATGCCTGTCTCTAAATGGGTGTTCAGACCCTATTATGTGTGGTGATCAGTACCTGTGGGTGGTGTATACCTCCCTGGCAGCCGTTCGGTGATCCATGGTGGCCCCCGCAACCTATGCTCTAGGGATTAAGAGGGCATTCGGGCTCATGTGTCTAAATGGAAATCCAGTTGAGGGAGGTGGTATCATTTTGACCCCGACACTACTACTTATTCGCATAAAATATATTACTTATACCCTCAGCATATAACATGCATAACTTATAATAAGAGCAGTGGCTGTAATCCGATATCCTGACACGATATAAATAATCAGTACATAAATGTTGCATCACTCTATCATGTCATAGCGACCCATAAAAACGGTCCTACTACTTACTGCCAATAGCGACCTAAATAGTTGGCCCTATTGCTAATGACGTATATGCAATGACTAACTGTCCATAGTGACCTACATAGTTGATCCTACTTTCAGTGACGTATCATGATGACAATGTTATGAATATTCAAGACTGAGGATGTGACACTAAACATACTTGACCTGTCAAAAGGTCATCTGCAAATATTTACCCAGTTACCAAAAGGTAGCCATGGGGTTCGTGGGTAGCGAGTCCACAAATCCCATATTTAGATATGCCCATCGACCGAAGTTAAATGACCGGTTCATTTAACTAGCTGTGCACCATCTACAGCCACTCATCTCCGCACCTCTCTACTAACGAATATTCATATCAACTCATCACCTACAAAATTTAACTATATACAAAACAAAATAATAAATAGTAATCAAACAATTATAAACATCACCTAGTTCATAGAATATGACATTGAATAACATGTCACCAAGGTAACACAATAATCAAGACAGTTTGTAACTAAAAATAAACACTGATAATAATTTGACATAATTAACCTAGTTGCAACGCAGTTGCGTGTAACGGTGTATGCCATGTGACTCCGAGTTGATTACATCACACTAGTAACGTATGCCAATCACAGGGGAAGGCTCTCAGTGACTTACGTCATCCTGGATTTTATCATCCCCTTGCTCTACCATGTGCCCATGTGTCTCAGGGTCGAGTACACACTGGTGACACATCGGTCATGAGACGGGTCTCATACCGGACAACTTCTGTGTACACTAGGTGAGTGCAGTATACTAAATATAACTAAATGTAACTAATCATAAAATAAAATATTACAAGAAACATTACAGGTTTGTATATATTTATAATACGGTGATGAAATGGTACAACTGCATAATGATCTTAATAATATATCGTACCACAACAAGGTGAACAATTGGTACGAATATTGTACAATACAGTAAAAAGGCGTATCTTACGGATAAATTAGGGTGGTACCTGTCAGGTACCCAGATATAAAGGTTCATCAAAAGCAACACCAGGGATGCGCAGCACGGCTCTCACCAGAACCGAGAGAGGGATGCCACATTCCATGCGGCTGCCCACTCGCGTCGGATTGTCGATTAACCTGCCCAGGTGGATCAATTCTAGTGGCGTACGAGCAGTGCACTTCCCATCATGTACAAAGTACAAATTCTCATGAATTTTCCGATGCTCCCTTCCACTTAGTTAAACAACTGACGCAGCATAGCTTGACTTTCGGCCAAACACTGCATCGATATGAAATATTTAAAATAAATAACAATATAATACAGGTAGTTAAGGCAATAACAATACTACTACTACTACGTCCTAACTCATTGATACTGGTCGCATCGGTATCTATATTGGATAAAGGTGCCAACTCAACCATTTTGACCTTGCGTAAATGGTCCCATTTGACGGATTCAAGATGTTTTACGATCTGAGATTGGTTTAATACATCTGAGATCTCTATATTGGTCATATTCAAAACTGGCAGTGTTTTAACATATTTGTGTTCATAAGACATGATGGGCCTATAATGGCAGCCGGCTCCACTGCAAGCACATTTCTGGGGGTTTAGTACATACCATTCAAAAGCTTGTGCTCTGCAGTGCGCTTACCCAAACAATGTACTTTTACGGTTTCCCCAAATGTTTGTAATACTACTCCCATATACTGTCCCTTAAATAACTTGCTGCTAGTATCATTGGATCGGGATAGTTCAATCTTGCATTCAGGATTGGTAGTATTAGACAATATGCTCATGAGACAAGGAAGATGGGAAGAGTCAATCTGTAGATTACCTTCACACGCACGCACGCACACACACACACACAGGCAATCCCCACGGCACTTGTCCGGGGTGAAATACCAACCGGTATGCGTATCAAGTCCAATATTAACGATGTTCAACTTAACATGCACGAAATGGCCGGAGACACCTAATGGAATGGGCCATGAGTGTACTCCATGTTCAACATAATTTCCATTGTCAATTAAGGGTAAAACGGCTATGAAGTGTAGTGATGTCGGATCCTTTCACAAGGGCCAAACAACAACGTTACGATACTACCACTGGAATGGAGTGATTAACTTTGCACTGGCGTCAATCTGTCGAGACATACTAATCAAATCAGCAGAGCTGAATAGGTCTTCAGTCAAATGTCCTAACTCTAGCGAAGCGGTTCGGCATTGAAATTTCATGACCAACCGGAGGTACTCATGGGCAGTGCCCTCTATTGAGTTAACTGCCTGGCCAGTTCTTGTCAAGGTAAATATCTTCTGTTTCCATGACAGAAATCCGTTTCAAGCTTATTAATCTGTGTGGGCATGTTCTATAAAGCATCTGTCAGGTCATTAAGTCGAGTCCTAGCCGTTAACTACTGCATAGAGATGTTTAATATGTGTCATCAGTTCATTAGCATAATGGATAGTCTTGTTGGTCTTGGTCATTGAGTCTTTCACAATTTCCTGTAGCTTCTCAATGTCTCCGCTAGTAGCCATGCCAAACAAAGATGAGGCTATGTCGCCCACAAAATTTAGAAATCCATGACACTTCCTGGAAGTAGCGTCCTGGATAATTGTTGGTTCACTGGCGATCTTGTGTGCATTTATTAAACGACTGGACAAACTAATCATATCATGTTTAGACAGTAATTTCCTACTGCTAGCAGTTTCTATAACATCGTGTATAAACTTTACTTGCTTGCTGAAATTTGTAGCACAGATTGACCGGATGGGTACGGACCGTACCAGCTAAGCTGGATGCGGGACGACCATTCCAGATTTGCTCCAAGCATGCCCCCCCCCCCCCTGAGTAGGATACTGTGTGTGTATAAAGCCCGATGAGAGAGGTTTTTGTTAATAATGGCTAAGTCCGTAAGAATGCATAGCGTGCATGCTCGCGCATCAGAGCTTCCCTGACAACCCATGTCAGGATTGAGAGAGAGAGTGTATGCTTATAGTGTACCGAGTTTGTACTTGTGATTTTCTCAAATCGCACCGTTCTCGAGGTTCTTGGTACCGATCAGAACCAGAATGAAACGAGATTCACAGAACGTTTTACTATTTTAAAATCGGACCAGAAATGGCCGAGTTATCGTAAGTCCGTAAGAATGCATAGCGTGCATGCTCGCGCGTCAGAGCTTCCCTGACAACCCATGTCAGGATTGAGAGAGAGTGTATGCTTATAGTGTACCAAGTTTGTACTTGTGATTTTCTCAAATCGCACCGTTCTCGAGGTTCTTGGTACCGATCAGAATTAGAATGAAACGAGGTTCACAGAACCTTTTACTATTTTAAAATCGGACCAGAAATGGCCGAGTTATCGTAGAAACTCCCCTTAAATTATTTACAAAATAGTGCTTTTGATGTCGTAATCGTGTGTATGCATTAACTGAATGGGGAATGTGCTGTTCATGTAATAGTCACATCACCACTTCTCGCTGCACATGGATTGGCTACTGCTCACCCACTGATTGGCTGGAGTGCCTGGCTCTGACGTCATGAGTAGTATAAAAGGGACGAAAAAATGAGAATCGAGGGAATCACCAGCATGGAAGCCGACCCATCAACAAGACTGCTGGATCAGTGCAGTGCCAGACGCGGGATAACTGCTAACTGACTGTGGTACCTACATCACAGCAGTGCCATTCGGAATTGAGATCTCCTGCGCCGGTGGGCAGTCTTAAGACTTATCGGCGATACAGAATTTTGGAAACCCCAGATGGGGCAATAAACTAATATAAGAACTCCCTTTCCGGAACTTTCTCAGAGGCGTTTCCTGTGGATGGGCCTTGCGGACCCGATGTGATTTTACAGGATGTGGAGCTGATGGTGATTCTTGGTGGATAACTGAAAAGTGGTATCAAACTTCCGCGCTGCATGTCGCGTGTGCTAATTAACTTTTAGACCACAGTCTGGTGGGACTCTGCTCGGTGCGCCGCAAGAGCTATGCGATGTATCCCACACCGTGTACCCAGTTATTGTACATGCATATATAATTACCAGCATAGCCCTCTCTGTTAATGGACAACTTCCAACTTTCAAACTGCCGTCGCCGGACGGGAACTTTACAACAACTGTTTAATCATGTGTTAGCTAAATTGACTATCTAATGGACATCCCAATTATCCGTTCTTCTGCACCATCATGAGAGTGTGTCACATCAACAGTCTGCCTGTGGAAATCTGCCTGCGGAAATCTTCCCTGCAGTCAAGATCGTGCCATCTCATACTATTTCATATTATGGTATCAATTTCAGTGACTTATGAACTCTTACTGTACCGATGACCAATAGGTACTCAAGTAGCTATACTATTGTACATTTCATTATTCCCGCAAAAGGTACTGATGATTATAGGTACCTTCCCGGTCTTTCTGACTGCAATTTTATGCTTTCTGTTTATACTGTGAATATTATCTTGATTTTTCGTGGGTGCTCTCAACTAACAGCACCGTAATGTCCGAGACCTGTAATATATTGTTAGCATTGTAGTAGTTAGTTGTGTATATGGCAAGTAGCCATTCTAGTAAATATGTTTTGTTTATTTATAAAAAACTCAAGGACGCAGTACACTAGGTAATACTATGCAGCAACATTATATATCCGCATCACCATATTTCCCCAGCATCAGTTTTACACTGAGGTCACTGATCATGCTCTAATTGGTTGAGCTTGACATGCTACCAATTAAACCTGGCTATTCTAGCTCAATAGGATAAGTTTAAAGTGTCTAGGGACAATTTATCTTCAAGAGACGCATAGTGTATGGCTCTTTTCCGGATGTAGTGGATATGTAACACCACGCACTGACTAGGTTGTGTAAAATTGGCCAATTACCTTAGGGCCTCTTATTAATATCGAGTTGTTGTCTCTTTCCATGATCCACCAGCCGCAAGTCTTAATAATTGTTTGGATCCCCCCCATCGACGCGTTAGCAGGATCCGACTCTGGGAAACTGTCAGAGGTGTCTGAGCGGTGATAACTAAAGTGCCGATTTACACACACCTCCCCCTGTATCTTCGGATACGGTTAGTGTAGATTCCCCTGCCAATGTAGGAAGCACTGCGAAAAGAGATAATATTATGTGATACCAGCCTGTAGTGCATCTCTAGGCATTCTGGAACTTAACCCTAATGACAGGTAAAATGTTAATTCCATAGTATGCGGTGACGGATGAGATGCGGATCGCCATCCAATTCGTTGTAGTGTCTGGGCGAGGTCTTAGAACCCACCACGTCCTCAATGGAAGGTGTTGTTCGGATCGACCGGACAGGTACCGGCCATACCAGCCAAGCTGGGTACGCGCAGCCCGTCCTGGATTCGTTCCCTGAACACGCCCCCTGGGTAGAGCCATAAGCGTATATGAGCCTATGAGAGAGATTGCGTTATAAAAATGACTAAGTTCGTTAAAGCACATAGTGCACATGCGCACGCTTAAATGCTATTTTTGATGGAGCGCGTAGTTTACGACCAAGATAGGATGACGCTTTTAGTGTACCGAGATGGTACAATGTAATCCTTTTTAATTACCTGTTCCCGCCGAATCTGGCATTAATCAAGACCAGAATTCGACGGGCATTCCACATCTGTAAACCATTTCAAAATGGCTGAGTTATCCACGGAAAACCCCTTTGATTATCTTCACAATATTGCCGTGACGTCATAGCCACGTGTACACAGAACTTCTAGAATGTTCTAGAACATTCGACTGCATTATTATTAACTACGCACTGATTGGCTGTTCCTCGACCGATGATTTGTTGGAGCCTGTGCCTGTGACGTCATGAGTAGTATAAAAGGAGACGAGATCCAGAGCTCGAGAGCATCCTTGGCCAGGGGCCGAATAGGTTGGACCTGTGTCAGCTACGATCAGCATGACAGGCATTACGCGGATCACTTCACTTTCTGTTGGTTTCTCTCCCGTAGCCAGCAGTAATCCAACCCACTGCACTAAAGCAATTTTGTAACTCCCGTTGCCTGCGGGAGAATTTTTGGAACTTTTTAGATATTGTTCACGAATATATCAAGAACTAATTCGGAACAGATGTAGAGGCAGCGATGTTCTTTGGTGGGTGACTCGCCAGATCTGCCAGCCACGCCAAAAAGTGGTTATTTATCCGTCCCCACACTGATGTCGTGCAGGTTTATCTAAACTTTTCGACCGTAGCACGTAAACTTTGCCAGGTACGTCTTCAGAGCTGGTTGACATACCCCGCACCATTAAGGTTAGTTATGTATCTTCATCCGCATTTAACAACCCCCGCTTATGATCGGGTTGTTGTCAACTTTCATCCGTACCATCAGTGTACGGGAACTTTCGTCACAGCAGTAATGTTATTGTATCTCTTGCTGACTACTCGTTAGACATTCTATATTGTGATTACAGTCCTGAGTTCAATCCGCTCCTGTCATGAGCTGCTTGCGGGAATTCTGTTTGCGGAAACCAGCCTACGGGAACTTTCCAGCATCAACTCACGTCAACCTAAGAGTGACGTAGCAATTTCAGTAACACGATAGCCAAAATTTAAGAATTGCTACCGATTATTCAAGTAACTATACTTGACATTTTAATTATTCCATTAATTATATTTTTGATAATTATATCGTATCTGTATAAACGGTCCCGATCACTAAAAGGCACCGCAATGGTCCTAGGACCGCTAATTATAATTTCTGTATCTGTTTATAGTTATTCTTATTTTCTATAAGGTGTTTTTGCTAACCGCACCGTAGTAGGTTCCTTAACCTGTACTATAGATATATTATTCTGATCATTTCACACTGTATTGATTGTTCTGGTTAGTTTATATATTGCCAGTGGCCATCAGTTCATATGTTTTGTTTATTTGTAGAAAATATAGGACTGCAGTCCACGTAGGCAACACTATACAGCAACATTTATATATGCAGCACTTTCTCCCGCCACCAACAATTTTTCACTGAGGTCGCTGTCCGTGCTATAACTCTGTTTAGCCCGGCATGCTACCGACTAAAAACCTTTTCTATTTAGCTCGATAGGATAGGTTCAAAATGATTAGAGACACTTTCTTCATTACATACTGTGCAATATATTCTCCTCTTCCGGCAGTGCGATAATCTAGCCCTGCACTCCGTTAATACTCATAACTCCAAGATTTTGTCTCTCTTCATATTCCTCTTAGCCTTGTGGCTTCTTAATTGTTTGGACGCCCTATCCGCACCATGGGCTGATCCAACTCTGGGAAACTATTGGGGTTTCCGAGCGGTGATGGCTAGGGTGCGGTATCACATACACATTCCCGTGTATCTTCGGATACTTAGTAGATAGTACTTTAAGTCAATGTATGAAAGCACTGCGAAAACACATGTATTAATTTTTATTTTATTTACTGACAACCCTCCCGCACCGCAGTGCAAAACTGGCAACTTGTATATAAACCTAACGACAGGTTAAACGGTTAGTTCCATAGGACCCGGTGACGGGCGGGATACGTATTCTCACCGAATTCTGTTAAAATGTCTGTGCATGATATTTAGATCTGCCACATCCTTATGGGAAGGACATTTACGGTGTGCATTCGTCTCTCTTATCCCCACCATAACGATAGGAGGTATGGCCTAATAATGCTTTCGTGAAATGTAAACCATGTCTTGTAATGTTTCATGTGGTTGCGAAGTGGAATGTCCGGATTCTCACCCAGTTCAGAGATCCCACTAAGTAACATGTATGAGTGCTGTCTACAGTATTGATGTCCTCGGGCATCTGTTCTCCATGACAGCCGTGTCTAATAGCTAGGTAAATATTGGCCAGTTGCGGCCTAAACTAATTCTTGTTTTGAAACCAACTAAAATGAATTAAGCAAAGCAGAAGTCCCGCAGAAATAAAGCGGCAACTACCAACTCAGCATATTAGGAATCACATAAGACGGTGACGAAGGAATCCGTCGGGAATCTTCCGTTCCGTCTTCACGTAAAACAGTACGCACCCCTATAGTCATAATCTCACTAGGTATGGTCTTTTCTTTCTACAGCATTTTTGTTTGAAATATTAGAGTGGGCCTATTTTTGCCTACTATTCTTCTCCTGCTTTAAGCAGTGGCGACACCTTCCTGAGACGGAGGCCCGCATGAGGCACTTGCCTCTCGCAAGGATTCAGCGATGATGGTCCATGCCAGGATAATACTCCTCACCCAAACTAGCACTAGGAGTAGTGCCCGCATGAGGCACATCACTTTTTCGTCTGAGATAGCCTTCTTCCTTTCAGCTTAGAGGTATAATAACTTATATCAAGTTAAATAGCTATGTCTCGTGTACGGGACCCTCTCTTGTGGGGATATCCCTGCGGACCTACGAGTCTGTGTGGTACCTCCGGGAGCCCCATGTTTAAAAGTTCATCTACCTGCCTCTATGTCCTGTATTTTCATATGCTTTTATTGTAGATTTATCTAGCATATTTTTCAATTAGTTAGGTAAACTCATTGTATAGACTTATATTTTTAGGTCACCAAATCAAATCTTGTAAGTCCATAGATCACGAAATTGCTATGGACAGGCATACTGGTGACACAAACTCTTGGGATGAGACCGTTGTGTTTAATGTTCGCGACAATGGTCGCACGGCCCCACCGGAACGATTGAGTTCCACCGGCCTTAGGAGCCAGTTTTTGTTTCCCGCAGGGCAGTCTCGTTCAAGGTCTGTCACCTCGAGACCAGATGCTAACCAGCATCGTCACTCGTCGTGCACTTACAGCATGGCGAGTCGACATGAGACATCGGAACGGCCCAACACTACCTGGCGAGCTACACTTTACAGCATTTTGGTTAAATATTAGAGTGGGCCCTTTTCGACCAGTACTCTTCTCCCACTTTAAGCAGTGGCAACATTTTCCCATGATGGAGGCCCGTGCGAGGCACTTGCCTCTTGCAAGGATTCAGTGACGACGGTCCATGCAAGGATAATACTCCTCACCCAAACTAGCACTCGGAGTAGTGCCTGCATGAGGCACTTGATTTTCTGTCACTACAAGATAATTTTCTTTCCTTTCAGCTTAGAGGTATAATAGCTTATATTAAGTTAATTAGTTAAGTCTCATGTACGGGAGCATCCCTTATTGGGATACCTCTGCGGCCCTACGAGTCTGTGTGGTACCTCTGGGAGCCCCACATTTAAAAGTTCATCTGACTGTCTCTATGTCTTGTATTTTCATATGCTCATTATTTTTATCTGGCATACTTGACAATCTGTTTAGGTAAAACTATTGTATAGACTTATTTTAATTAGGTCACCAAATCAAATCTTGTAAGTCCATAGATCACGAAATTGCTATGGACAGGCATACTGGTGTCACAAACTCTTGGGATTAGACTGTTGTGTTTAATGTTCGCGACGATGGTCGCACGGCCCCACCGGAACGATTGAGTTCCACCGGCCTAAGGAGCCGGTCTTTGTTACCCATACGGCAGTATCATACAGGATCTATCACCCAGAGCCTGGACACTGATCAGCGTTATCATTCGTCATGCACTTGCGGCATGGCGAGTCCACATCAGACACCCCGAACGGCCCGACACTACCCCGCGAGCTACAGACACTAGCAGTGGATATCCATCTCTTTCTCCCCACCATAAATGATATAGCGTTTTCTAATATTGCTTTTGTGAACTGTAAACTTGTCCTAGTGATGTTATATGTGGTTGTGAGGCAATGGTGACCAGATAGTTATTTGATTCCGGAGCTATTGCTCCATAGCATGTACGCACGCTATCTTTCAGAGGTAGATGCTATGCAGGGCGACATAAGGGAAGCTGAGCATCTTCGCCTGTTTGATGAATGTGTCTAAAGTTAGGTAGGAATCCCTGCCACTTGTGGCCAATCTTGTATTCGTATCTAATAACCAAATGGTAGGTTAGAATGTAGCAGAAGGCCCACACAAATAAAGCGGCAACTACCAATGCAGTAACTTTGGACCTACATAAGGCGGTGACCTGTGAATTCTTCGGAAATCATTCGTACCCTCTTGACGTAACCCAGTGTGCATCACATTAATTATGGCTTCACTAGGATTGACTAGCACTTAGCATTTTTGTTTGAACAAAAGAGTGGCCCTTTTTTGCCAGTTCTTTTCCCCCGCTTCGGCATTGAAGGCATTTTTCTGTGACGGAGGCCCATGCGAGGCACTTTCCTCTTGCAACAACAACATTTCTGTGTGTGTGTGTGCGTGCGTGCGTGCGTGCGTGCGTGCGTGCGTGCGTGCGTGCGTGCGTGCGTGCGTGCGTGCGTGCGTGCGTGCGTGCGTGCGTGTAATTAGTTTATATTAAACTACCAAGTAGCCTCGATGCGATGGTCCCTTCAGCGAGACCACATAGAAAGAACACTGGTTAGCTCTATGTACTGTATTATTTGATCAATACTTTCAAATGAGTGATATTGTTTGCATAGTTAATTGTTTGTGACTGTTTAATTATAGCATCATGTCCAGACTTCCAAATTGGTAATGGACCGTCATACCAGTGACACCAACAGTTGGGCCGAGACGGTGCGGTTCAATCTCGGTGGCAATGGTCGCACGGCCCCACTGGAATGTGACCATTCCACCGGCTCTAGGGGCCCGGTCTTTGTACCTTCTGGAGAGACATGATACGGGATCCGCAAACCCAAGAACTGCAGCTAACCAGCCCTCCCACGCAACCTGTACATGCGATGCAATGGAGTGGAGCGATATAGCAGACTGGCGCATACCCCCATGGGCTACAAATTAACGGGTAACCGTGGAGCTGAAATGGACATCAGGACAGTCCACTCCACACGAATAACAGATCGGAATATGCTGCGTGAGTAACACTCCATTCTTAACTTTCTGAACATCAGGTGATGTTGTTTCACTGATACTAAAATAAATGCTAAACACTAGAAATTATGTTAATATTACACGGATTGTAAACTGACACATTATGGTAAACACTACAAGTCCTTTTTCATGTATGAATAAGTATTGCTGGATGAACTATCGAGCAGTGAGTGAGATATGACGGTTGATGACTGCTGTTACATAGCAATGGAATTGCGTATCAGTCATCGGAAAACCCACCACACCAATGCATGGGACTTTCCTATGTGTATTACTGAAATAATCAGGTCTATGCCTGCGTTTCCGCAAGTTGTGACCAGAATTTGGAGCTCTGCCAAAAATATGTCCTAACCTGTCATCATCTACACTCATCTTGGATGCGTCATCGGGTATCGGTTCATCTGCTAATGACTCATGCTCATTAGTCATTTCTATATCGAGAACTGATGTGACAATGGGTTCTATTACCAGGGGTTCTACGAGCACCTGATCTGGTTTTTTCACCTGGCTAGGATGGCGGAGAATACCTGAGGGACTGGCTATTCCCTCAGGAACTAGAACAGGAAGTTGTGGTTCTTTACATAATTGAACTACCTTCTCCAGCACCGGGTGACTTGAACTACCTTCTCCAGCACCGGGTGACTAGCCATGGTACCCTTACCAGGTTTCAAAATCGGTCGCTCTCAGATGTTATCCCAACATAATTCGGGATCAACAGTCTGAAGCGTAGATATATTCAGGACTCGGTTTTTACCAGACCTTTGATGTCGTATATGGGTTACCGGGCCATTGATCCTGTAGATCTCATACTCGGGATCATTATGGGTCATTAGCTTCATCGGTTCATTCGCCACCACAACAACAGAATTTCCCACCTTAAACTTGGCAGCATTACCTCTCTTATTGATAGCCTCTCGATGGTGCTCTCAGGAATGCTCAGTATTTGCCTGAGCTCTCACCAACGCATTATTCAAATTGGTGAGACAATGGCCCAAATCCTGAAAACCATCCATGGGCATTGCCATTGGCAATCTGCCATATCTAAGATAAAAAGGTGTACAACCTGTCGTTGCATGACGGGTGTTGTGATAAGCTAAAAGAGCAGAACCTAATTCATCCTCCCAAGCTCTGGCTTGGTTGTTTACCCTTTATACTTTAGTTCATGCTCATTGAACTCGCCCCCTTGATTGGTTATCAGGATCTCAGGCACACCATGTCTCATACAATACTCGTTAAAGAATTTAACTTTAACTTCCTCTGCTTTCTTCAAAGGAATAGGATATGCCTCTGCCCACATAGAGCTGTGATCAACTATAGTCAAAATGTACTGATTCCCTTTAGTGGACTCGACAAAGGGTCCTACTAAATCCATGCCAATAATCTGTCCAGGATACTTCGCCATAAGAATCACAGTATATTCTGGATGAGTGTTAATAGGTCGATTAACCTGGCATGTGGCACATTTTCCAACATTTCAATAACATCCTTTCTCAAGGATTTCCAGAGAAGGGCATCATGTATCAGACTCAAGGTCTTCTGTAATCCTTGATGTTCTGCATGATGATGTGCTTCCTCCATCACTAATCTATGATATCGGGAATGTAATACTAGACGTGGGTACTCAGCATCCAATACTGATGGGGCACAGGTACAGCACAGAGCTCCATTGTGCACTGCATACCCATCATAAACATCGATATCCAGGAATTCAGCTAACTGTTCATTGCATAATTCCTGGTATGGAATACCATATACCTCTATCGGAATATAGCGAAGAATTCCATCCACCACTTCCAGAATTACATAATCACCTGTGTTGAATGTGGCAGTCTCAGGTGCGACAACATGTCCACATGGACATTATGGGCACCTTTATTATATTTATTATTACACCCATACTCGGCTATAAGTACCACCCAACATTGAACCTTCGTATTACGGACTTCACTCACAAACAGACTATTCAGCGGCTTGTGATCCATATATATGGTAAAATTGGCACCAAAGAGATATGGACACAATTTCTTCAGGGCATAGACCACAGCGTAAGCTTCTTCCTCAATAACCGGCCAGTTAAGCTGGGATTCCTTGAGAGTACTGCTTACTTACTGGATAAGTCGCTCCATACCATGGTCATCTTCCTGCACCAAAATTGCACCTATCACATAAGAAGAAGCATCGGTGTGCGGACGATAGGGGTTCTTAAGATCAGGGTAGGCTAGTACAGTCTCACTGCACAACTAGTTCTTCAACTTGTCAAACACCACCTGCTGTTCCTTACCCCCACTCAAATCGTCGGTACTTCTTCGTCAGATCATTTAGGGGTCTAGCTATCTCCGCGTACCCTGGTACGCACAACCTGTAATAGCCAGTTGTGCTTAATATTGTTCTGACTCCTGCTACATCCTGCAGAGGCACCATCTCATGAATGACTTTAACCTTTTGTATCTGGGGTGAGATACCAGCCACAGAGATGAGATAACCAAGAAGATTTACTTGTGAAATCACGCTTCTTATGCTTCAATTGGAGATTGTGCTCACACAATCTCTCCATTACAAGGGCTAAATGATGAGCATGCTCTTTGTGACTTGTAGAATACATAACAATGTCGTCGACAAAAACATGCATAAATTTTCTGACATAATCGCAGAAAACCGCGTTCAGGTTGCGTTGAAAAACTGTGCCGCTGTTCCTAAAACCAAATGCCATACGGGTCCATTCGAACTGCCCAGCTGGGCACACGAATGCTGTCTTCATGATGTCTTTGGCGGCCATTGGAATCTGCCAATATCCAGACTTTAAATCCATCGTAGAAAACAGAGTTGCTCCCAGCATACTATCAAAAATATCATAAATATTGGGTAATGCAAAATTATCTCTAGGTACTACCTCATTAAGACTGCGGTAGTCAATGCAAAATAGTATCCTCCCATCTTTCTTGGGTACTAGGGTTACAGGAGATGTCAAAGGAGATGATGAAGACATAATTACGCCTGCATCCAGCATCTCCTTGACTTGCTCCTCCACAACATACTGCTTCATTAATGGCAATCGATAAGCACATTGTCTAATAGGATAAGAGTTGGTAGGGATCGTGCACTCCACTAGTGGATTCCTACCCAGTTCTTTCAGATGAGTGCTATCAAAGATTTCAGTGTATTCCTTAAGAACATCGTCGATAACTTTGCTACTGGTCATCTCGGTGATACTGGCTTCAGCATAGTATTCATTCTGGTGCCTATATGGAACATGTAATTTGTATGTTTTCCCAAACCATTCCATTTCAGCCCTTTTATAGTTAATAATAGCCCCATCCACGTGCAAAGCATCAGCCCCAATGAATCCCTGATGTTTCATCTTCTAACGATCATGGCGGGTATGGGCCATGCATCCTTGAAACTTGACCCCAGTTTCACCTAGCATGTCAATGGGCATTCCATTTATGGCTAAACGGACCTGCACCTTCCTTAAGGGTTGGGCGCCTAACATGGTTTTCCATATGTCACTCCTAATGAGTGAGATACTGGAACGCGGATCGATTAAGATATCTATACTATGCTTACAGTATCACTGTCTTCGTTGCAACCCAGGGTGTCACTTAATAGCATTCGGACCAGGAACTGGTCGGTCATGGGCTGCCTCCATCGCTGTTTAATGACCAAATGCTGTGTGTTCCTGCCAGACACAGCCTCTGCCTACGATCATCTTCTCTCAGTCCCATAACAGTCGCGGCACTCACTCTGAGCATTGTCACAGTCGCCAAAAACCACTTCTCCATAGGCGTCAGTATTGTGTCCAGTCAATACAAAACCATCTCTGTCCTCATATGATTTTTGGTTCAGGCGGTTGTAATTATCCCTCCTCACATTTCGTGATCCCCATGCGGGTGTTGTTGTTGCATCCACCTCCATATCCTCTACCAGTAGATTATAGTAGGGGCATTGTGTCTCAAGATGTCCAGATGCGCCACATTTCCAGCACTTATGGTCAAACGTGGTGTCATGATGATGGGCTGGAGGTTCATCTGTTTCTGTGGTTTGGGTTCATGCTGTTGCTTCATTCCATGATTCTGTGTCAGTCTTACCTGTTGCGGGGCCCATGATGGCGGTTCCTGTCGATAAGGTTGCATAGGTCGGGGCAGTGCTCCTTGATGTTTTAGAAGGATATGGCCAGGTGTCTTGCTAGCCCTACAATTGTAAGTAACGTGTCCTAACTTGCTGCAAGTGTAGCATGTGATCGTTTTATGTGAGCCAGGTTATTGGTATGTTGGTTACCAATGGCCTGATTACACTGTCTTTTCAGGTGGCCTATTTGGCCACATGTGTAACATTTAATGGTCCATTCTCATTTCGGTTGAGGTGTAGATTGTGATTGATTCAGGGTCAGCACCATTCCAGAAAGTTTCATAAGCATCTCTTCCTGTAGTCCCTTTACCATCGAGAATATATTCCTCATTGCTTTCTCCTGTCGAGCAATCATTCTAGTCTCTAAGTCCCCTAGCTGCTTTCTCCAGTCCTGTATTGTGGTGTCACATGGGCCCTTGTTTCTTGCTTCGAATGCATCTATTTCCATGGGGTCGTCTTTCCTATTATCCTTTAAATGCATGGCATTGAGCAGGTCGCTTATATCGCCTTGTTCCTCAGTATACCTCATCGCCTTGTCAAGGGTATCATTTCCTTTGGTAATGACACATTGGGCTAAAGATACATCGGTTAACGCTTTCACATATGCTCTCACTACAATTCTTCTGCTGTTGGGGTTATCATCTGGGTATGTCTTTTTGGCCATGGTCTTGAAATGGCAGTTGAATGAATTGATTCCCTTGCCTCTTTTCCATCGCAAATTCTCAATTTCACATTTGAGTCTTTCAGACTCATTGGCTGAGACAAAGAACTTAACGATGTGTGCATGAAGCTCATCTCATGTAACTGTCTTTCAGTCTCGGCTGACTAGGGACATTTCAATATCCTTATGTAGCTGACCTCGAGTAGTCCAACTAACGATGTAGGCCGGATCGCCTAGATGGACATGTTGCATTGGGTCAAGCGCAAAACAACAGGACTCGAGGTATTCCCTTACTTTGGCCGGAATATGTCCGTCACATGGAATTATATGCTGTATGTGGTCATGTAAGGTTTCGCACTTAATACGCTGGTCCTCTCTATTAATGGATGACGTTACAAAGCCGTTAAGACTTTCTTTTAAATCTGCCGTCATTTGATTAAATGCTTGAAAAAGCATATTTGGTGATTCCATATGGGTGGTTGGGATCTAGTCTATTCGGATGGGTGGTTGTTGATGGGCCATAACTCTGGGTATTTATGCAAAGAAAAGTTGTACGTTGATTTGGGCTAGTGTACCAGCTTGTCGGTTCTCGAGTTCACTCCTGGGGCAGGGTATCTCTAGGGTAATATTTATGGATGTGTCGGGCTTGTATTCAGTGTGTGATGAGAATGCGATATTCTCGGATGAAGGTACGGTGTCTAAATATGTGGATATCAAGTTTGCGAATCTATGTAACGCTCATTGTGATTCAACGATGTCCTCCATACAATGGTGTAATTAAATGTTGAATTACTCACCATTGCTGTATCCTGTTGCTGTCTCATGTTGTTGTTGAAGTGAAGACTGGTCATCTCGTCACGGTCGCCATTGAAAAACTTGGTATATCTCTTCTCTATTTCTACTCACGATTCTCTGGATTCATTTCTGGAGTTCTGGAAAGGTGGTCTTGCTTTCTCTAACACTTCTCACTAATAACTACTTTTCAAAAGTAATAACGATAAATTCTAATTTATTATTTGCACAATAAGTAGCCGTATTGCTAGGGTTGGGCGATATTGCTCAAGGCATGACGATATCGGTATCTCATTAAAATACCACAGTATCACAATATATCGTCATTTGGGTGGGGTGTGGAGTTAGGGTGTAAACAAAGAATAACATGTATTTCAAATTGGTGGTGTCTACAAGTTATTTTGATTAAATGTGTTGCATTGAAACCATAAATTGAGATCAAACTGCACAGGGTCAAAAGGTCATCTGCAAATATTTACCCGGGTACCAAAAGGTAGCCATGTGCTTCGTGGGTAGCTAGTCCACAAATCCCATATTTACAAGATGACCTATTTCTCGGTCACGTGACCTACATTTTTTAATGTGAGTCAGTGCGCAGTCGATTTCTAACAACATTACATGTGATTGCATTGGATTTGGTCAGTTCTCTGAAGCCTGGGAAGCCAGTTACTTATTCATTTCTTTACAGCTCCTTCAGATGACCTATTTCTTGGTCACGTGGCCTAAACCATTTAACGTGGCTCTATGCGCAGTCAAATTCTAACAAGATTACACATGTTTTCATTGGATTTGGTCAATTCTCTGAAGCGTAGGAAGCCAATTACTTACTCACTTCTTTCCATCTCCTTATTCAGACGACCTATATCTAGGTCATGTGAGCAAATATTTTTAATGTGAGTCAATGCGTAGTCGAATTCTAACAACATTACACATATTTGCATGGGATCTAGTCAATTCTCTGTCCAGAGCGTGAGTAGCCAGTTACTTATTCATTTTTTTCCCAGCTCCTTATTCAGATACCCTATTTCTACGCCTCTTGACCTAAAAAACCTTATGTAGGTCAATGCGCAGACAAACTCTTAACATCATACCACATAGTTGCGTATTCCTGAGTATGGAACTGGGAACTTGGAATAAGGAACCAACTTCACATCTGAATAAGGAACTGGGAATATGGAGCCAACTTCACATCCGAATAAGGAACTGGGAACTGGGAATAGGGTGCCAACTTCACATACGAATAAGGAACTGGGATCTGGGAATAAGGAGCCAACTTCATGGACCTTTCAAAACTCGCAATTCGATTGAATTGAAAGTTGTCACAACTGACAAAACTTGATCCGACTGACATGTTTTTTCAATATTATCTCCACCTATTGTACATTGTAGTTACATGTAAGATCTAAATTAAGATTCATCCGATGTGTGGAAACCGTGCCAGTTGAACTTGCGAACACACAAGATCAAAATAAAATGTTTGCTATTATTAAGAAACTTCGCAAAGACCATCAAGTGAGGCCATTATAAATTTCATCAAAATGACCCAGCATTAGACAGCTGGGAAGAGTATTTTGAGAAACTCACAACTCCAACAGACAGCTCAAGTTTTGACTCGGATATGAAACTATCTAGCAAACTAAAACATCTCCTGTTATCTCAAATTACCGCCACATCGGAATAGCTCACTCCAATAACACAGGAAGATCCACTGAAACCTAGAGCCTGCAAACAGATAAGGCAACTGACGCCTATGGTTTTTCTGCTGAACATATTTTATACGCATCTGATGATGTTATCCTAATCCTGAACCTGATTATCAACAATGTACTCAGCACAGGAAAATTTCCATAGGCATTGAAGATGGGTCTTGTTCTGTACCACTGTTCCAAAAAAACGAGTGTCCAAGACAACCAGATAACTACAGACGGATCGCCATTGGCCTACTATTCTGTAAAATCACTGAAAAAGAGGTTGTCAGAAGGAGACCAATACTTAACCAATGCAAGAGAAGATTACAATTTGCCTTCACCGAAGGATGCGCATCTAATAATGCCGTCTTCATGATAACATAAACAATTGCATAAGTCTTGGACATGAAACACAAACAATATGTTACCTTTATGGATGCCAGCAAAGCATTCAACATCGTTGACCGCCAAGGATTGTTCAATACTGTCTACAAGCAAGTCATGCCAGGGAAATTGTGGGCAATAATAAACAGCATGTATACTGACATAACATCAATTATTAAATGGAAAGTTAGCCTGTCACAGACTATTCGAGAAAGCCATGGTATTAGACAAGGTGGCAAATCCTCTGCAGATCTTTACAACAGTCACAACAATCCACTGCTCCGAATATATGCGGATCACCCTGCTGGATCCAGAATCGGATGTATCTCAACATCTGCGATCGTGTATGCAGATGATCACCAAACAAATGGCCATGAAAGGTACGAAACTAGCAATTCTGAAACTGAATGATGATATCCTAGAGAATACTGGTAAAGAAGTACACCTTGGCATAGTTCAAATGGCAAATGCCAGAAATAGAGATACAGTAGAAGCCAGAATAGGGTCCTCAAGAAGAGCAGCTTATTCACGTATGGGAGACAGTCTCCACGGTCTAAACAGGCTAAATCTGCTAACGTCCTAACACCTATGGAACATCTACATAACCCCTGTCTCATGTATGAGCTTGAAGGTTTGATACTCAAACAATTCGAGGTGGAGGAATTAGAAAGCTTTTACAGATCACAGCTGAAAGCTATTCAACATCGACCAATCACAACTGCATACTCTGCTGTCTACATACTCATCGGGACACTACCACTGGAAGGAGAGCTCCATAAAAGAATCTTGACTTTCTTTGCACACATGTTGCGACGACAAGGCTCAGTTGAAAGATAAATTTTCGAACACCAATTAGCAGTAAAATCAGCATCCTCAGCTAGTTTGAAAGTAAACCGTAAAAACATTTTGCCTACGTATGAGTTACCATCTGCATACTCACTACTAGAGAATCCACAAGCAAACTAGTATGGAAGAGCAGATAACATCACAAGTGATTAAATACTGGGGGAAAGACTAAAAGACGAAGCTGCAATGAAGAGCACATTGCAGTACCTGAACCGGTCAGATTTCAAAATCGTTATAGCACACATAGCGTGGAGCAGCTGTAAAATAAACAAATTCTCAGTCTACAAAGACACCATTAAAGCAAAACTACTTGTCCAGCGATACCACCCATTTGGTGGATCAACCGGAAATAGTGGAGGAGCCACAAAATTTCCACTGTGCAACTATATCACAGAAAAACTACAGCATTGTATCGTGAAGTTCCCAGCACTTGAGAGTGTTAGAGAACCAATTCTAACCAAAATTCAAGCTCAGCTACATTCTAAAAAAAATTGTTGCTAAATCTGAACATAACATTCCAGCTATACTGTATTCAAACTAAGAGTTATTTGAAAAACTCTCAAATGAGCTGTGCTTCACACTAGGGGAGACTGGGGACCAATGAGCCACGGTGACCAAAGAGCCACCCTCGTGATTTTTAATGCATTGCAGGAACGACCCCCTGTTAATCATCAATGAGACTATCACGCATGCGTCTTTCCACAATATTGTTTTGAATTCATTTCAGTTTGCGATAGTGGAGTTAGAACAGTTGGTAACTATTTGATACTGTGAAGTAATTTTTCCTTATTTGGGTAAATGTTTGATACAGAGGTAACAATAGGTGTTTGATACATCATATCCCATCCTTTGTTTTTAATTTTATTATCTCTTAACATCCAAACATAGCTTAAATAAATTAGCCTTCTGATTCTGCAGTACCAGTGGCTAATTTTGTCAAACTGTTGCTGGGGACCGATGGGCCATTCTTGTGGGACCAATGAACCACTTTGGGGTCCGATGGGCCCGTGGCTCATTGGACCCCAACTACCAGATAATTGAAAAAGAACCATTAAGTTAATGTTAGTTGTTTTAGTAACTGATGATTTTTATGCTTTTCAGTATGGACCTTTAAGGATCAAAAGAATGCCCCGGAAAAAGGAATGGAAGCCAAATCGTGGCCTCTTCACTGCTGATACAATGCAGAAGGCAGTGGATGATGTTCTTGACAAGAACCAACCAGTAAGGGCCGTTGCTAGAGATCTAGGACTAAGCAGAGCCACCATAGCTCGATACCTCAAAGATGCATGTGCTGCCAGGGATCAAGGGACCACAGTTAATTACAAGAAAACGCATGTAACAACACAGGTAAACAAGCATAGCGATGAATAATTGAGTGCAGTAAACATATAGGTTCTATATGTCCACCCATCAACGAATCCATTGATAATAAAAAAACTATTATTAATCCTTCCATTCCTCAGTTAATCAAGCAATCACTCAGTCTGTTCATCCATCCATCTTTCTGTCCATCCATCCATCCATCTGTCCATCTATCCATCCATCCATCCCTCTGTGGGTCCATCCAGCCATCCACCCACCCACCCACCCACCCATCCATAGTAGTAGTTGTAGTAGCAGCAGCAGCAGCAGCAGCAGCAGCATCATCATCATCAGCAGCAGCAGCAGCAGCAGCAGCAGCAGCAGCAGCAGCAGCAGTAGTAGTAGTAGTAGTAGTAGCAGCAGCAGCAGCAGCAGCAGCAGCAGCAGCAGTAGTAGTAGTAGTAGTAGTAGTAGTAGTAGCAGAAGCAGCAGCAGCAGCAGCAGTTTTGTATGATCTCATCTGAACCTTGCTAAAGCTCGTTCCAAATGAGATCTTAAGTACCAAACTCGTGTGATATTTTCGATATGATTTTCGTCGTCGTCGTCGTCGTCATCGTTGTCGTTGTTGTTGTTAATTTTAGCGTCGACGTCATTGTTCATCTCAGATCCCTTCATTTTAATTTTTCAGGTTTTTACCGCAGAAGAAGAACGTACCCTAGCAGATTATGTCATCAAATGTTCAAAAATGTTTCATAGAGTTTCTGTGAAGCAGACAAGGAAACTGCCTTGGCAGTACGCATGGGCAAACCAGAAGACTTACCCAACACCATGGGATACGAACCAAGAAGTAGGCCAGGACTGGTTTTACGGGTTAATGAAAAGGAATCCTGAATTGAGCCTGAGAATGCCAGAAGCCACAAGCATTGCGAGGGCAACTGCTTTCAATCGACAGAACAGTAATTTCTTCTTTGAGCAGTATGAGGATATCCTGTCTTGGCAACACTTTAAGCTATCGCCACGTCGGCTGTGGAATCTCAATGAAACGGGGTTGAAAACCATTGCTGATGCAACGAGAGTTATTTCTCAGAGAGGTTTGAAGCAGGTCGGCCAGATATCGTCTGCTGAGCGAGGTGTATTGGTAACCATGTGTTGTTGTGTCAATGTTGTAGGCACCTCTCTTCCACCGACATATGTCTTCCCCAGAGTGAACTTTAGAGATCACATGCTTACTGGAGCACCAAATGACAGTCTCGGTTTGGCGAATCCATCAGGGTGGATGAATAGTGAACATTTTCCTGGCGTATTGAGGCATTTCGTGAAACATATGAATGTTTCAAAAGATAACCCTGCATTACTAGCGATGGACAATCACGACAGCCATCTAGGAGTTGACACAATTGACCATGCACGGGAAAATGGACTAATCATCCTGACCTTTCCTCCTCACTGCAGCCCCTAGATGTGAGCGTTTTGGACCGTTCAAGTGCTATTATAACTCGACATGCAATGACTTGATGTTGAGTCACCCTGGCAAAACCATAAGTATCTATGAGATTGCTTCATTGAGTGCCCAGGCCTATTACAAAGCGGTCACTCCATCTAACATCGTATCCGGTTTCAACAGGTCTGGAATATATCGAGTGAACAAGGACATATTTCTAGACGAGGTTTTCTTTCATCTGCACCAACAGACAGGCCACTGAATGATGATCCATCATTGTCCAATGGCAATCCAATTCCAACAAGAACCTTTAACCAGTGCTCAATCACAGGCGTTCAGTGTGCCAAACCTCTCTCGTACCAGTAATGTCCAACCAGAACCTTGAACCAGTGCTCAGTCACAGCCTTCCAGTGTGTCAAACCTCTCTCCTACTGGTAATGTCCAACCAGAACCTTCAACCAGTGCTCAGCCACAGCCTTCCATACTCTGCAACAGGGGGCATTTTCTCCAGAAATAATTTGACCTTTACCTAAAGCTCCAGAGAGGAGGAAATCAAATTCAAGAAAAAGAGCAAAAAGCACAATTATCACGGACACCCCAAAACGTAACCGAATTGCAACTGAAAAGAAAAAGAAGACTGCACCACCGGAAAAATGTTCAAGAGGCCTATTCCTAGATTCCACAAAAGCCAGAAATGAAAACACGGAACCTTATGAAAGCACGTCTGAGGAGGAAAAGGAGGACCCACACATTAGGCCTACCTTTGAGGAAAAAGACCATGAGCCTGGCTATTACGTTCTTATTGATCGCGTAGCATGCATGCGCGTGCGTCAGAGCTTCCTTGACAACACCTGTCAGCGTTTCGGAGAGAATGCATACTAAAATGTACCGAGTTGGTGCATATAAATTCTTTAAATTAGTTTATACGCGTCGTTCTTGGTACTTATCACGACCGGAATAAAACGAGGAATTCAGAACTGTAAACCATTTTAAAATCGGGTCAGAAATGACCGAGTTATCCTTATTTTTCTCCTTAAATTATGCTCAAAATATTGAAAACGTCATAAGTGCGTGTATGTACTAAATGAATGGGGAGGATGTTTATCACGTGATAATGTCCTTGCCCTTCCAGCTCGCACGCTGATTGGCTACAGATAGTGTGTTGATTGGCTGAGCGTTCTCGCCACAACATCATGCGGAGTATAAACAGAGCGAAGAACTGAGAATCGGGAACCACACTTCGGCGAGAGAGAAGGGTGGTAGGTTGTGTGGCCAGAGGAGTACAAGGCATGGGCCACTGCTTACTTCTAGTCTCTGGCACACAACCGCTGCATACGCATCTAAGTTTTTGTATGATCTCTGGAGGATATTACCCGAGGGCAAATAAATAAATCTAACAGAAGGATCCCTCACTTCCAACAACTTTAGACGAGCCTTCCTGTGGATGGGCGTTGCGGCCCCGATGTAAAGAACTCGTAGTATGTGGAACAAGTGGCGATTATTGGTGGACAACTCGTCAGATCTGTTGGACCACGCCAGAAAGTGGTAATCAAATGCCGCGCTATGTATTGTGTATAGCATTTAGCTTTCAGACCACAGTCTAGTTGGACTTTGCCTGGTGCACCACATGAGCTATGCAGTGCATCACGTACTGTGTACATGGAAGATGCACATACATCATTATTTAACTTTCAAGTGTAGCCCTTCATTACTACAGGGCAGCTTCCAGCTTCTGCTACAGTATGGAACTTTTTGTCGCAGAAGGACCGCATAAATAAAGCAGAAACTACCAATGCAGTATCTTTAATCTACATAAGATGACAGTGTTGAATTCTCTGGAAATCATCCACCCCATCTTCACATAATTCAGTGTGCATCACGATAGCATACAGTTTCAATAGGTTAACTCATACTACACACTTAGCATATGTTTGAACAAGAGAGTGGCCCTTTTTGCCAACTCTTTTCCTCAGCTTCAGTGTGTTGAAGGCATTTTCCTGTGACTGAGGCCCGCGGGAGGCACTTTCCTCTCGCAACAATAATATTTTGTTATGGGTATAATGGTTTATATTAAACTGCATATGTGACCGCACTGGGACTCTCCCTTGCAGGGTTACCTCACAGACTTGAAGATCAGCGAGGTGCCGCTGACAAGCCCACAATAAACAAGACACCAACTTAGTTCTATGTACTATATTTTCTCTTCCATACTAGCAAACGAGTGGCATTGTTTGTTTTAGTTATATTATTTTATCAATTATGTCTAACTCCCAAATTGAGTAATGGACCATCATACCGGTGTCAGGAACAGCTGGGACGAGAAGGTGTGGTTCAATCTCAGCGGCAATGGTCGCACGGCCCCATCATGTACATGCGGTGCAGTGGAACAGAATATTCGGACGGACCGATTCATACCCACCCTGGAGGCTACAAGTGGCACCTGATGTGGGGCTCAAATGGGAAGTGAACCCACACCCACACTCAACACCCATGCATTTCCGTCTCCTTCATTGGATGATCAGAACTCCCTAGATGTGGAAGTAGCATCTTATGATAGGAGAGCCGCATGTGTCCTTACCGATTATGACAAAAATTTCCCTGGTGCAGAATTCCCAGCACCATATCAACACGAGTACTCACCGATCAGCGAGGGGGCATTCCGCAATGCCTCGCAGGTGGGTACCCATTACATCACCTTGTCGGACATCCGCGATAGGCAACTAACATCTCAGCTGGATCGTGGTCAACTATGAGAAAAAACCCTATCAGGGCACATCATACCTTCATGCCCAATGCGTTCACCAGCACCTTCAGAAGGTGACTCATGGTCTGACCCTTATGCACCATGTCCCGTATCACCTCCAATGAGAACTTCATCTCCATGCTACACTGCGGTACCACAGTATGAACATTGGGATATGGGATTACCATTACCATCCTACAACAGAAGGTACACACATTCACGCAGCACATACCACCCTCGTCAGTCTGTTGAACCCCCTCCATATGAACAACGCCCAACTCAGCGCCCAGTAGATCTTCCGCGATGTATACATAACACGCCTCCTCTGGTTTATCGACTGACATAAATAAAGCATTCAGCGGAACCAACACATTTATTTCGCACTGAACATCATCAGCGGGAATCAGCATCACGGACGTGGCATCAGAACCATCGACACGATCTGCAACACCAACACGCAGACCAGCATCTGCATTCACACCACTCTCCCCCACACCTCCACCAGGATTCACGCTGGCAACACCATACCACGGCCATATCACGGCCCTGGCCGAGTCATTCACCCCCAGAATTCACTGGGGAGAGTGACTGCGCCAATTATAAATGCCGTTTGAAATCATTAGCCATACCAACCGGTGGATGGATCAACAAATGGGAGAGTATCTGGCCGCAAAACTGTCAGGCAAGGTCCTTCAGGTCCTTGGAGATTTGGGGTTCGAAAATACGCCAACTTACACAGAGCTGGGAAGCACATTGTCGGAAAGATTCGGGGACATGGCCCTCGGTGAAACAAGTCGTCTTCAACTAAAAAATCTATAGAGAAGTGCTGAGGAAATCCTGCCAGAGTTGGCCAGTCACATTTGGCAACTTTTCACAAGCGCTTACCCCAGTACGAATCACGAGGGAGTCATGCACCTTAATCTCGACACATTCATCGATGCCCGCCCTTAAAGAAAAACTATCCTCCTGAAACGTAACAATCTTCAGTCCCTGACTGCAACAGCTGTCAGAATAGAAAACTTCTTGGAGCGGGAAAAAGCCAATCGCCGTCAATTACATCCTATCAATGAGTTGAATAACGCACACATTGCGACTGACACCGCTCCTGCCATCACACCAGCATCAGCAACAGGCCTCAACAACAGCGCATCACACAATGAACACCCCCACCAGTCAGAATCACATGCCCCAAGGAATGGGGCATGGCCAGTCCCACCGGGTAGGCCACAGCAATGCCCCAGGATGCGGGAACCAGTACAATAACAGCAATAGACAAAATATGCATGATAGGTTAGAAGAGATAAACAAACAAATCTCGGCACTCACCAATCTAGTTACAATGCTCAGCACAACCGTCGTCACACAAGAGAATACACGACCAGCAGCAAGTAGTATAAATCAGCATACACAGCCACCCAATGCATGTTTCGGATGTGGTCAGCCGGGCCACTGGAAGGAGCAATGTCTGCACTGGCCTCCTTCCACAACTCCAACAGCTGACCGATGCACACCACAGCCGGAGCCACCGCTAAACTCAAACGGGCACTGATTACAGAGCCAGCTCAGTGCCCACTCCTGCAACCCGGCTCAACCGCGGTCTCCAGGCAGAAATGTCAGGTGGATACATCTACAAACACTTCCTCAACAACATTACACAACATCACGCACCGACTTCACATAAGTCGGTGGCTACGATGCACACTACATCTGCAGCACCGCTAACACACACACGCACGCACGCACGCACGCACGCACGCACGCACGCACGCACGCACGCACACAACCTGCGAAAAGATGTGACCCCACAATAAACGCATCTCACAAACCATCTTTTCTATGCAAAACGGCAGTGGTTGGTTGTAGCACCTTCACTGAAACAACGTTTTTTACAAACACCACAACCCAACACCAAAACACGTGACACCCGGTGCCCCTTGGTGGTGTGCAATTCATAAGCCCTATCAGAATCACCCCCCCCCACCCCCCGCATCCAGCAGCAGTAATAGTGACACGGACAACAGTCAGCACCCCGCATCATGGATCCACAAAAAGAGGCACCACAAACAACACAGCAAACAACAGCATCGCCATTGCTTCTTTTGCGCATCTACCAAACATCCAAAGATGCATTGTCCCAAGTGGCAGGCACAGATAACCCTCTGTCGCCACCGCACTAGTCCTGGCCAAACTGCTGTTTATACAAACACACAGTACAGCCCTCCTGCATCAGTTACACCACCACTGCTACCCCAGCTCCGCCATCGCCTAAGCAACTACAGCAGCAGCGACGATGAGTTGGCCTTTTCCGCACTCAGCCAGCAATTGCATTCATGGAAGCTATACAGAAACAAACTGACTATATACAGGATGACACTGCACCCAAAGCAATTCCACAAGCAGTGTCATTTGAAACTATTCCGCAAACACACCGTAAAGTAGTAGATAAGTGTGCTTGTCTGTTCAGTGGCGTTTCTACCTGTGCCACAGTAGACACTGGAGCTTCTGTCACCGTTTTCAACAAGCGATTGTATGAGAGCATCCCACCTCATCGCAAGCCACCCCTTAGGCCCATTAACATATTTTTTACAGACAGATACCGGAGCCAATGTTCCGGTGGCTGGTATGGTAAACCTCATTATACAAATAGAGGAACTGCAATTCATCCAGCGAGTTGTAGTTGCCTCTATTCAAAATGATGCCCTGTTAGGTTTTGACTTCCTCAGTGCCAGTGAAGCCGTCATACATTGCAGACAAAAGGAACTAGACATACACGGCCGGCGCATCCCCCTTGGACTGGAATCATCACTGTACGATGCATGTGTGGTGATTTTAGCTTCAACAGCAATGGTTGAGCCAGGACAGGAGGAGATCTTATGGGCCACTGCACCACAGTTAGGAAGCAACACACACAGCCATGCTGGAACCTGTTACCGAATACATGATTGCCTTCCAATGCGCCAGTCCACGAATGATCGTAGACACCACCAACAAGGAGCACATACCCTTCTGGGTAGTCAATGGAACAGCGGACCCAATAATACTAGTCCCAGGCGGTCGTTGTGCACTTGCACCAGCAACAGCTTCTGAGGATGATTTACCCAAACACATGCATGACTTATATTTGCGTGCCTCAGTTGGTTTAAAACAATCTCACAAACTTGACGTATGGCCGATTATACATAAATATTGGGAGAGTTTCTCTGCAGGAGACATGGACCTGGGAGAAACTCACCTCGTGCGACACTCCATCAGTACCGGAAACAATCGACCAGTACAACAGCCAGTTCGATGTCTCCCCATTCACAAGGAAGCGGAAGTTAGTGACATGTTGCGGACGGGCATTATAGAGCCCTCAGCATCCCCCTGGGCCAGTCCCATGGTACTAGCAGATAAAACGGATGGATCTTTGCAGTTTTGTATTGACTACCGCCACCTTAATGATCTAAGCATCAAAGACGCGTATCCACTTCCGCAAATAGATCAGGCCTTAGATTCCTTGTCCGGAGCCCAGTGGTTTTGTACTCTGGACTTAGCTAGTGGATACTGGCAGGTAGCCATGGATTAGGCTGACAGGGAGAAGACTGCTTTCATCTGTCGGGTGGTCTTTTCCAATTCTGCAAAATGCCCTATGGCTTGTGCAATGCTATCGGAACGTTTGAACGTCTCATTGAGCAGGTATTAACTACCCTGCAATGGGAAATATATCTCTGTTACATCGGCGATGTAATCGTCTTTCGCTCTTCGTTTGAGCAGACCATGTCCAATTTGGACAAGGTTCTGATGCGGTTCCATGCCACAAACCTAAAGCTCAAACCCAAGAAGTGTTACCTTTTCAGACAGAGCATCGACTTCCTGTGTCACGTAATTTCTGCAGAGGGAGTGGCTATGCAACCTTCTAAAACAAAAGCAGTAGCAGAGTGGCAGACCCCCACTTCAGGAACAGATGCGAGAGGTATCCTAGGTCTCTGCCAGTATTATCGCCGATACATCTCTCAATTTAGTGAGATTGCATCCCCATTATTCCAGATCACCGAGAAAGATCGACCATTCGAGTGGATGAGTGAGTGTGAAGGTTCCTTCAGGGCATTGAAGGAACATTTGACAACCGCACCAATTCTTGCTCATCCTAACCCTAACCTCGATTTCATCTTAGACACTGATGCATCTGCTTATGAAATATGTGCAGTTCTATCGCAGGTCACAGACAATGGAATGGAGCAGGTAATGGGTTATGGTTCGCATACTCTGAAGAAAACAGAGAAATGTTACGTGACCATGAAGAGAGAATTATTAGCTGCGGTGTATTTTGTCAAATACTACAAACACTTTCTGTATGGCCACCCATTTACACTCCGTACAGATCATGCCTCACTACGCTGGCTCAGAAACCTAAAAATCTGGAGGGCCAGGTAGCGCGGTGGCAGGAATCCCTGCAGGCCTTCAACTTCAATGTTGTTCATAGACCCGGCAAGCTGCATGGAAATGCCAATGCCTTGAGCAGAATCGGGCTCGAGGATGAATACGAAGTGGCCACCACCATGACACATGCAACCCAGCTGTCTCCCGTATTCCCCAAGCTAAAATGTGCAGAGTGGGATACGGAGAAAGCCACTCACAAACAGTCAACTGACACGCAAACATGACAAATATATGCGTAGATCCAGTAGGGGGTATGTCCTCGTAAGGAATCTATCAGCCCATCATCCGCAATGGCTAAATATTATTATCAGAGGTTTGAGGCGTGCCATATCCATAATCGCGTCCTTTACATCAACAACTGGATAATAATTCATGAGCACTATAAGGTCATAATCTTAGAACAACTACATGACCGCGCTGGACATTTAACCGTCGAAAGAACAGCGAAATGTATCAAACAAAGATTCCACTGGATCAGGATATGCGATGGTGTAAAGGCATGGGTCACCAAATGTGTCCCGTGTCAAAAATGCGCTGTTAGCCAGCACCACACCACACCGCTCCAGATCAAAATTGTTGGTGCACCATGGGAGCGAGTGACTATTGATGTGCTCGAACATTTGAATACGACGGATGAAGGAAACAAGTACATCCTCGTATTGCAAGACTTTTATGAACTGGGTAGAAGCATTTGCTTTACTGGACCAAGAGGCATCCACAATAGCGGAGGTCCTGTCTAGCAATGTGTTCTGCCACTTCAGCATGCCCTATGAATTGCACTCCGACCAAGGAAGTAATTTTGTGAGCCGACTGATCTCCAAAGTCTGCAAATTGTTTCATATAGTCAAAACACGTACTACACTGTACCATCCGCATGGTGACGGGAGGGTAGAGAGATTCAACAAATCTCTCGCAGTGATGTTGACTTAGGAAACAAAACTTGATTGTTGTGATTGGGATCTACAACTCCCATACATGCTCATGGCATACCGCACTTCGGTACATTCCAGCATGGGTTATACCCCTGCTCAGTTAATGCTAGGCCGTGAATTAGCCGTACCCTTGTATCTGGCCATGCCCAGAATTCCAGGGGAGAAAAATTCACCCTCTGTTTATGTAGAGCTCATGCGGCAGAGGATAGAACAAGCCCATGAGTTAGTAAGGGAATCTTTATCCACTGCACTCCGGCGTCAGAAAACATGGCATGACCGGCGAGTGCATGGAGACCCGTATGAGGCGGGAAAATGGTTTGGGTTCACAATACGCGATGTTCTGCAAATGTGTCAGGTAAACAAAGTTACCAGTGGAAAGGCCCCTATGTGGTAGTAGGTAGACGTGACCTACCGTATCTGCGCCTCGGATGGCCTGACCTCAGTCATCCACTTTAATTGACTTAAACCTTGTGTTAGTGACGACCCAGTGCCAGAGCTCGAGCTGGGAATTTTACATAACACCGGTATGCAGACAGATGTCTCTACAGAAACATGTGTTCCCGACGTTAGTCCCGAGCACTACGGTACCAGCTCAGCCCCTCTCCTACCAAGCCAGGAGTCTGGTGAACACATAACTAATGCTGAGGACGATGACGAGCTACGTACTCGCCATCCCCCTCCTCAGAGCGGGTCTACACGATGTGGGACGTCGTATCTGAAGACTTGTCCATTTGTGCTGTCCATGGGGAAGGAGGGAAAAATTGTTCTGCCGACCTCTTCCCATTCCCACCCACATCATGCTATTACCCCAATTATAGAGTTGCCACAAACAGAGGCTGAGGCTGTCCCAGACCATGCCTCCTGTGGGTGGAACATATAATAAATAGCATGGAAGTGAAGCAGTTAGATGAGACCTTGCGCTGTTCTCAACAACAGGAAAACTGCACAACTCAGTGCACTTCCCCTCCAAACCCTCAAATTGCATAACCATTCCCACTCCAAGTTGCACCCCATCCATTAGCAACACCACCCCCACTCCAACTGGTGTCTCTCATCTCCGCACTGAGTTCGGACATTACAAGTCCCATCCTTTTCACACTCCACTCGTCATCTGCTGGCCATCAATCTTCAGATATGAGAGGGTCTGCTGTTTCAGAGGAGGGACCATCCCACACCACAGCCACTTCCCCTCTGGCTGATGGTGGGCGGGGAAGCAGCCTGTTCAGTAGACTCTCAGCTCGAATATTCCTGGTACGTAAAAACTATGACAGAGCACCAACCGTCCTGTAACGGGAGATGTCCATCCCCATCCAAAGGGCAACCCTGACCACAACCGCCCTATCAAGCCATTCCCCTCCCCCCCCCCCCCCCCCCGAACAGTCAGAGCATCACACCAAGACACAGAAAGCCAGGAGCACCAGGAACACACTTGCCTGCAAGGCTGGATGCGTTAATTGTTCAATGCACGCATACTACATACACATCCGGTTATAGGAGATATAATGGAGACATTCTACACCTCATTACAATGAGCAGCATAGGCGTCACCAACTATGTATTTTACCAACAGTATAGCAGCATGCACCTGACTTTTGTAACCGAAAAAGTTTGAGACACATTTTTCCTCAACATTCCTTACCATACGAATGTAGTGAACTTACCACCCACCGCAAACCCTACTTTTCCGCAAAGCAACGGACTCTGCATTCCCCAGCTAGGAAACCTGGATGTGCCCACCGCACACTATGCCAGCATCATACAGCACCCTGACTTCCCTACAACAGAACACTACCCTCATCAGAACAAGTCAACATTTTCCGCAAGCACACACACATGCATGCACGCACGCACCCCCAGCCCGCCCGCAGGCACGCACGCACGCACACACACACACACCGCAGTATGCGGAAAACTGATCATATGGTGAGGAGGGAAACAGCGCAGTCATCAACAGCACACACCACAAGGACACCCCCACCTCTTGGAAGCGACATACGGAACAGCTAAAAATAAACATCTCATTCACACATAATAACAGATTTCTTTATTGAGAGAGTTGGATGACTGCAGTCTGTCGTCGGTAGCTAGATAGGCACCGAACGTGAAATTCAACAATGGTTTGATTCAAGTTACGACAGCTCCCGTATTGGTCATCCTCACTCTAAGGACCTCTGTCCCACCTGTTAAAAGGTTCGGTCATTACAGAGAGAATACATTCAATGTCCGATAAAGATGTCACCGCAGACTGCAGATATTTGTACTCAGCCACTCAGTACAGTGTTACTCACACGTTATCTCATAAACATCATGTATTAGTGGTAACATTAAAGCCTGGCGAATTGGACGTGGCTATAGACGTCCTTGCTCTGCTTTTAGAAGCTTGGTTACCCTTAGTGGAAATTCCAACCGGGAAAATGGCTAAAACAAAATGGATGCGGACAAAAGACGTCAACCTGACTTGTCACAGACATGCCCAGCTTCCGCATCCACATCAGCAACACTGCTAGTAATCACCACCACCACAGCAACCATCACCACAGCACTGGCAGCACCTTCAGTAAAAGCACCCGTAGTTTCGGCATCAGCACCAACTACGGTATCTGCACCAGCAGTACCCGCAGTGACCACACCGGCAACACTCACCATGGCAACATCATCAGCATCCACGATCGGTCAGCCTATATCAGTGGTTATAACAGCGCCTATGACAGTTAGCTATCCAGTTTTACCTAACCTTTCAGACTGTTATTTTTCACCAACGGGTTTAATGATCGACGAGGAGATCAGCTTCATAGACACCAGCACCATAACACCTAGCACCAGCATTATGACACCCATGCACAGCACTAGCGCATCTTTAGATCCCGCCATTAGGAACGCTACCATGCCAGACAGACCGTACTCGGGGAAGCCTTGCCTCGCATATCAGCAAGACATCCAAGCGGTACCTCGTACATCCGCATGTAGGTTGATCCAGGCCACAAAAATCCAAAAACTTTCTGCAGCAACAGAAATTACGTCCAGTCGCATCATCACCGCATTCCACAACAGACCACCAGCCCACACCGCAACCACCACCGTGACCACCACAGTGATGACAGCAACCACCGCCACCGCAATCGACAGAGCGTCCAGTATCATCGTCACCACCGCACCCCATGTGTTAAATTTATCCGCAACATCTTCAGACACTAGTGTAGTGAACATTAACATAAGCAACAGTATATCAGCACCAGTGGGGGGATCACGCCCCATGACCAGCTTCTTCAGATCGTGACACCCAAACACGCTGGGGTAGCTTTTCAGAAAACACCTGTGGCCACTATTATCGTGGATTCAGCAGAATATTTGATTAGGTGTGCGGAATAATTGAACTATTATGTTTTTATTTTTGAAATCTTTTTTTTATTATTATACTTTTCTTAAAATTGAAACCCCGTCCCTAGGCTGACCACGGTCATCCTACACAGCTACGCAAATTATTGCATAGCTGTGTCTCAAACAAATAAATCGCTGCAGATCCCTATGCTGTGAATAGACCTTATGCGGTGTAAGTATACAGCATACCGCAGCGAGTATGTCTTTTATTATGATGCCATCCCGGCTATTGCTGGGGCCGCCTGTTAGACTTTAAAACCTTATTATATACTAATTTTTATATTATTAATTTTCTTCTCGTTTTAGTATAGCGAGACAGACTTGTGGATGGCGAGAGCTATCCGTGCGGACCTGCCAAAATGGGCTGCACTGTATGCAATATATCAACATGCATATGTAATTACTGTACTCATTTGTATTCCTATGTATTGAGTGAGTGTATGGATTAAGACCTACTAAAATATTAATTAGACCTAAATACATTAAATCAGCAAAACGAAAGGGAAAGGCACAGTATATGGTGATTTTGATTTATGACCCAATAATTTAGGACCCAATAAATGATGACAATTGTTGGGTCAATGACCCACTAATTCAAACAAAGATCCGACAGCTAAAAAAAGGCCTGACAACTGCTGTACGACCCACTATAGAGGATGTTTATCACATAATCATGTCCTTGCCCCTCCAGCTCGCACGCTGAAAGGCTACTGATCGCGTGTTGATTGGCTGAGCGTTCTCGCTACGACATCATGAGGATTATAAAAGGAGCGAAGAACTGGGAATCGAGAACCACACTTTGGCGAGAGAGAAGGTTGGTAGGTTGTGGGGCCAAAGCAGTATAAGACGTGGGCAACTGCTTACTGACTGTTGGTTATCATACAACTGCAGCAGTGTCTCTTGGATTTCAGCTCTTAATCTCTGGCACAAAACCGCCGCATCCGCATCTAAGTTTTTTGTATCCTCTTGGGAGGATATCACCAGAGGGCAAATAAATAAATCTAACAGAAGAAACCCTCACTTCCAACAACTTTAGAGGAGCCTTCCTGCGGTCCCAATGTAAAGAACTTGTAGTATGTGGAATGAGTGGTGATTCTTGGTGGACAACTCATCAAATCTGCCGGACGCTGCCAGAAAGTGGTAATCAAACTCAGCACTATGTATAGCATTTAACTTTTAGACCACAGTCTAGTGGGACTTTGCCTGGTGCGCCGCATGAGCTATGCTGTGTATCACGTACTGTGTACACGGAAGATGCACATGCATCATTATTTAACTTTCAACTGTAGCCCTTCATTACTACAGGGCAGCTTCCAGCTTCCGCTACTGTACAGCACTTTTAGTCACAATGTTTAAATTAATATGACTATCTAGTGGACATCTACAACTGCAATTGTTCTTCTTCACTGTCTTTGAAAGTGAGCCGCATCAACAGGTCGCCTTCGGATATCTTCCCAGCAGCTTCAGAATTGAGCCATCTCGCATTCCTCATCTGGGATGTATCATCTACTGTGATCAATAAACTTTTTCCGTATCGATGACTAATAGGTACTCATCTAACTGTATTTTTGTATTATTGTATTTATGCATTTATAGGTACTGATGACTCTTAGGTACCGACCGGTCCTCTGAGACTGCATTTTATAGTTTATAATTTTAGTGTATATATTATCGTTGTTTTGTGCTGATGACTAACAAGCACCGCAAGGTCATGTGCCTCCTTATTAATATATGAGCGATTGTCTCTTCCTACGTTCCTCCAGCCATAAGGCTTATAATTGTCTGGACCTCCCTTCGACATGTTGGTGCGATCCGACTCTGGAAACTATTGGGGTTTCTGAGCGGTGAAGACTAATGTGTCGATTCCGCAACATCCCCCCCCCCCCCCCTGTATCTACAGATACCAGTTAGCATAAATATCCATGCCAAAGTAGGAGAACTGCGAAAACATTATATTATTTTAACTGGCCAGCAGTGCATCTCTGGGCATTCATAACATAACTCTAAAGACAGGTAAAATGTTAGTCATTGGGAGCAAATCCTATATGATCTGTCCCCAATGCACCAGGTGACGGATGGGACACGGATCTCCATCTAACTCTTCACAGTGACTGGGTGCGGTCTTGGAACCCACCATGCCCTCAAGGGAAGGTCACTATAGTTGGATATCCATCTCCTTATCCCCACCGTAAACGTATATATGCACTTTTCAAATGCTTTTGTAAATATGTCTTATCTTAGTGATGTTGTATGTGGTTGCAGTGCGATAGGTAACGGGAGCATTATATGATTCAGAAGCTGCCACATCGTGACATGTCTGCTTGCTGTCTTTCTGAGTGGGATGCTCCGTAAGGTGGCCATAATGAAACAGAGCATTTCCGCCAGTCTGGCATGTATTTAAAAGATAGGTAGAACTACTTGACACTTGCAGCCAAAGCATGGAACATGGACCTAACAACTAAATGCCAGTTTTGGGTGCAGCAGAAGGACTACATAAATAAAGTGGCAACTACCAATGCAGTATCTTTAATCTACATAAGATGATGGTCTTGAATTCTCCGGAAATCATCCACCCCGTCTTCACGTAATTCAGCGTGCATCATGATAACATACAGTTTCACTAGGTTAACTCACACTACACACTTAGCATATGTTTGAACAAGAGAGTGACCCTTTTTGCTAAGTCTTTTCCTCTGCTTTGGCGTTGAAGGCATTTTCCTGTGACGGAGGCCTGCGCGAGGCACTTTCCTCTCACAACAATAATATTTTATTAGTTGTATAATGGTTTATATTAAACCGCATAAGTGACCATGCTAGGACTCTCCCATGCAGGGTTACCTCACAGACTTGAAGATCAGCGAGGTGCCGCTGACAAGCCCACAATAAACAAGACACCAACTTAGTTCTATGTACTATATTTTCTCTTCCATACTAGCAAACGAGTGGCATTGTTTGTTTTAGTTATATTATTTTATCAATTATGTCTAACTCCCAAATTGAGTAATGGACCATCATACCGGTGACACGAACAGCCGGGGCGAGACGGTCTGGTTCAATCTCGGCGGCAATGGTCGCATGGCTCCCACTGAAACATTATCATTCCACCGGCTCTAGAGGTCGGTCTTTGTACATTTCGGAGAGTCGCAAAATATGATCCGTAACCCCAAGAACCGACGCTAACCAGCTAGTCTACGCATTGTGTACATGCGGTGCAGCGGAACAGAATATTCGGACGGACCGACGCATGCCCACCCCAAAGGCTACACTTACTTGCATCCAATATCATTTGTATACAGCATTCGTCTGTAGTTGTGCTGCCTCAACGTTCTGATCATTGTCATAGTTGGGCTTCTGACAGGCTCTATCTCTGGACAGTCCAGGAGGAAGTGCTGAAGATCTTCCATTTTATTGCTACACAGTGTACATTTGGTTATTGCCTTTCTGTTTCTAGTTAAGCTACCAAACAGATGGTATCTCTGCACGAGTAGTTTGGCTTTGATGGTTGCTTTGTACACTGAAGTTTTATCTGTTCCACAGCTACTCCATATCATGTGTGTTGTACAGATTTTATAATTGTCTGTATTTAGGTACTTCAGGGTAGTTTCCTGCGCAGCCTTCCCTTTGATTTATTCAAATTGTTAATATGTGATGAGATTATTTTCTTCCATGCTAATTTGTCTGGTGTGTTTTCCAACATTGTATATGCAGATTGTAATTTAAATTGCTGAATGATTTTCCTGATGTTTACTGTCCAGCTGTTTGATGATGTCAGCTAGATAGAAAGTTGTCGTTCCATAATATCTCATTCCAGGGAGCCTTCTCTCCTCTACATTTGTACAAAGAAAGTTAGAATTCTCTTGTGGAGTTCGCCTTCAAATGGTAGGGCTCTCAATAATATGTATACAGCTGAATTGGCACTTCCAGTTGGTAAATGCTGTATGGCTTTCAGATGGTATCTATAGAATTTCTCCAGCCTTTCTGTTTCTGTCCACGTTGGTATTAGACCTTCAAGTCCATGTATGGGACCATGATCGAGTTATGTAGACATTCCATAGCTGTTTTGGTGCTAGAGGATTCAACCCTTTTAAGCCACGCAGTCCTGCTACCATGAGTGAATATGATGCTCTTGTAGATGATCACAGTATGGTTTCTATTGTGTCCTTGTTTCGAGCATTTGACATTCGTATAGTCGCAAGATGTATTTCTTTACATGTGTTTTCAAGGGAACACCACTTAGGCTTATATGTGCTGTTTTCGAACCTCTCATCGCTGTTTGTTTTGTTTTATTTCTGCTGAATAAGTAGCGTTCATTTGATGCATCTATTTGAGCTTCATTTATCTGAATTTGTTTGGAGAGTGGTGTATCTGCTATTATGGCTCGGCCATCTGCACACATAATGGCACATGTTGAAATACTCCCGATTCTAAACCCATCAGGATGGTCATCATATTTTCGAAGCAGAGGGTTGCTACGGCTATTGAAGAGGTCCGCTGAAGATTCACCACCTTGTCTTATGCCCTGACCGTCATAGATAGTTTCAGAAATGTTACCGTTCCATTTAACAACTGATCTGATGTTAGTATGCATGCTGTTGACTCTTGCCCAGAGCTGACATTGCTTCTGCAATAGTCTCTGTTATTACAAATACAGGATTGTTTGAGGAGCAGTGTTCAGTAAATCAAAATTGGACTTTACTTTTGCTCTGGTTCAGAATTGGTCTTATCCTCTTGACAACCTCCATTTTGATAACTTTGCCTAGCTAGCTAGTAGTGAACCGACTGTGATCTTATCTTATTATCATTAATTATTATTATTATTATTATTATTATTATTATTATTATTATTATGATGATGATGATGAGATGAAGATTGTCTCGTAGTCTCGAGACAACCAGTCTCAACCCGGAAAAGAAGCTGACGTCAGAGGAGAATATGATTTTTATCTAATAAACAGAAACGGCTGCCAGTTAGTCACACGGTACCAATACTTCATTATTTGTGAGATTCTTGAATCTTGAATCTTGTCTACAACACCGTCAATATGTTTGGACGAGCATCCCAATTCGATAGATCTTTGGGTAAGTTTGCGTGTTCTATGGTAGGATGGAGTACCCGAAAACCGGGGTACAAAACGAAAACTGGCAACTTTGGTCGACATTTATAAGTAACGTACAATAAAATCAAATAAAACTTACACATTCTTACATACCTTGAATGATTTCTTCATCCACATCCGAATATTTACAATGAAAAGTTTGTAGAAATGTCTTTAAATCACTTTAAAACTGACTAGTCGCACTAATAAAAATTAACACTAAAATCTTGCAACACAGGTCCACAAAACCGTGGCAAAAGTGGTGTGGCTCAGGCGGCCATCGTGAACATTATCAAAAACATGAAATACTAATTAAATTACTCTAAAAACATTTTGAAATTAGTTATTGTTCTGGTTCACAATGTCGACACAGGAAAGGCGTATTTTTCCGAACAATGGATACATTAGTGCAGAATTTCAAGTGCACCCAGTGCTTACAGATGTCACACTCTGCCCACTTTACAAAGATGATGCCAACATGAGCAAGATATGTTGATAAGCCAGGTGGTGATGCCGATTTACAAACACAACACATCTCCTCGGAATCAAAAGACTCTGATGGTGGTTGGCTATCTGGTGGTGGGTCACGTTGTTGCCTCTTCTGATGTGGATGTGATTATGATGTTGAAGGCTGTTGTTCATTGTGACTGATGATAACTGGTGGTGAGGTTGGTGTGTTGTCCGAAGTTTGCTGATTGACACTATTGGCGATATGAATATTTGAGCAACAGCAATTCCACCAGATGCATTTTGTTTCCGTTTTGAATTCAGGTTGACAGAAATTTCAGGTTGTTTTCGTTTTAATCATTCCCGTACAAACGCATTACATTGGCAGGATGCTGTTAAAGTCAGTTGAGCAGTCACCTTCAGCAAGTGGATGCTCAATCGAGACATTTACAGCACCAGCATTAAAAGGAACAATACCAGCTTTGCAGAATCCTGCTCGTAGATTGGAGCTTGTCATTGCCCGTTCCATGGCCCTACAGATCAAACCACACACTGTATATCTAGTCACTACTCTTCCTGGATTCTGTTGCATATATTGTTGGCACTGTTGATGGTAGTATTGTTTCATTGGACCAAAAACGGCCAAATCTAGTGGTTGTGTTGCATGACTGGTGTGTGCCGGTAAAACAAATAAAATTATGTTGTTTTTGAGTGGAAGTTTGATGATTTCAGGTGTTATGTGTGAGGTGTGTCCGTCGTATAACAGTATAGTTGGCTGTCGAGTATCGGTGTATTTCAGAAAATGTTTTTCTAGGAACTGAAGAAAGATTCCTCTGTTTGACCACCCATTGTTGCTCATTGTCATTGCACTTCCTGGAAGACACCCTTCTAGCAGATCTGTATTGGTTTTTTTCCCTGCGAACACGAAAAATGGTGGTAAGTGATTGCCTAGAGCATTTCCACATGCCAAGAGTGTTGTTATGTGTGTTTTGCAGATATGATCTTTGGAGGTGTGTGTTCTGTGGAAAATCCTGTCTCATCAACATTGTAAATCTTGTGTGGCTTGTTATGTAAATTGTATTTCACTAAAATTTTACCTAACTCTAACCCTGTGGCAGGACGGGACGTATTATCGGCTTGAAATAATTACGTATTATCGACAAGAGACAATTAGGCGACGGGACGTATTATCGGCTCAAGCTACCACCAGTTTTCGATCGCTAAATACGCAAGCATTACTGGCGTTTTATCCAATCAAACTTAGCGTTACATTACGTCAGAAAGCCGAATTTTCTAAATCCACTGTCAATTGGTCAATTCAGTTTGTTTACAAATTTATGCAGGAAAATATAAATAGATCTTAGTGAATGAAATAGTTTGCGTAAAAATGTCGAAGATGACGAAGCAATTCCTTTATTTAAGCGAGTACCCGACTATCCGGATAGATGGAATCGGGTATTATTATTATCATTATTATTATAGAGCTGCTCAACGATTGGGCAAGCTGGAAAATCTTTCGAAACGGCATCCTATACTAGCAGTGCCATATATAACATGGAAATGCGAACGCAACCCACTCTCGGTAGTTAAGAAGATCGCAAATTTCGTATGTTATCTTTGTCACGTGATAGGATGTTACAGATTATGACAGTTAGTTTAATTTTAATGAAACTTTAGTTTCCACGCTTTTAAACAATGCTACATAGCATAAAATTTGCCATTTATTCGTCAATGCTGAGAAACCCTGGTATGTGTTCGGTTATGTATAACGGAATTATTCAACATTGAATGAGGCCTCCCCCCAAAATCATGACCGGAATTTCTCAAAATTTTACGGTACCACAGCATAATATAATTGCCATTTTCACATCTTATCGGATGAAAACCCTCACGAAACTTTGGTATCTGCTAGTTTTAATACCATTGTGATTAAATTTATCAATGGCATTTGTAAAATTTAAAAAAACTTCGATAAACTTTGCAAAAATAGACCAATGTATTTATCCTACAAGGTGTGGCCATTTTGAGAGGCACGTTGACTAACTAAAATATATTTTATTCATACAAATTTTATATGTACTTAAAGGTATTTTATGGCCCTTTCTAATGATATATAGTTTTATATATAATGATCTGTTACATTTTCCAAAAATAGTTAATATAGATGGCATGGTAGCACTACGCCGCTATCATGCCACTACCGCTTATAGGCTAGGTTTCTAAGCAAGTTTCTAGCTTTTGGCTGTAGGGTTTCTAGCACTTTTTTTGTAAATTCTTGGTAGGGCCCAGAGGGTTAAAGTAATTGTCAAGTGCATCATATGTTGTTGATTTCGAATGACTCATTTCAAGCGCTTTCAGGCTTGACCAATTTCAGCTGTGACCATCTTTGCATTAACCCACGTAACCAATTTTTACTCAGAACTTCACCTGTGTTAAGCTTTAAATCACTGGCTATGTTACCACCTAGCACACGTAACTGTATTGGTGTTAACCCATGGCCAAGCTTAGCCGTGAATACTACATGGTCGACCAGTTCGCGTTCGGTATTCTGGCAGAAAAGTGAAAAGTAGATGTATGTGGAACCAGTCCTTTCACTCTTATCTTGAAGGGTTTTTTCCGGGACATTGTACACTTTTGCTGCCTTATATACACTAAGTTTTGCCTTGTTTACAGCATCATATGCTGATTGCATACCCTCATTTGTGTACCGTGACTTTTTCATCTTACCAGCCTAAAATGTAAGCAGAAGAAAAGATCAATATAGCCATTAAGCTAAATAGATCCTCTTAGTGCATATTTTGTGTTAAAATCAAGATAATTATATTAGACTCAAAGCAATACATTAAAGTAATTCTCAAAATTTTATAGTATATTACATTGTAAAATATTTTAATATCAATTTAATATGACAATATGTTATGTCTCATTATTATTTTATATAGATTTAGCCAATTATTTACTGAAAAAAGTAATCAATCTTATTTTATAGTGTTTGCCTCAAATACCACGGTTTTATGGACCACATCAACATGGCTTTCGAAATATAGGGCATGATGTTTATAACATGGCACTACGCGGCTACCGTAGCATCTGGAATTGAAATTTGTTTACTATCTGGCAACTAGGCTTAGAGCGCTGTCATTTACTAATACTTCCGGCAACGCCGCTCAAACAATAACAAACTTACCCTGGATAGAATATACATTTCCTGATTGAATTTTTTTTCACATGAGGTCATTTTTAAAACAGGTATGCACCATGTAAGTAAAAATATGTGTGTTAAGCCATAAATAATTGTCAAACGTACCTGAATCGACACCGTGTTCATGCGTATACGTAGAGACAACAAAATTATTAATAATTAAGGGAAGTCACTCTGTACAGTACGCCATATAATAGGCTAGGAGCAATTATGTCCCTTGTAAAAATCACTACCGGTGTTTGCTAGGTTATGCAATTTGTAATAACAAATAGAGCTATATGACATCCACTTGTAACAACAACATAGCTGCGCGTGTTAGGATCGATTTATATACTTTGCAACATGAATTCCATAAGCTATGCACAGTCGTTGTAAGTTTGTTTCAAATTTTCAACAATTTAAAACACCATTTTGATTTTGATTAATAATACACTTGAAATAAATTTGAATATGACAACAACAGCCGGCAGTCCAGTTAGTTTCAAAATATTAAAAAAAACCTTACCTCTGAAAAGGTTGCATGACAGTGAAATGTCGTTGGGGATCTTTCAGCATCGCTTCCGTGAATTCTCTAATTCTTTCCGTTAATAAATCTAGGGAAATGTCACTGTCGCTGAGCTCTATATGAAATTCAACCTATCAGCTGTCACAGTTATATTTTATCTCAGAATCTAGTTTTATTGGTTAAATATAACTTTAAATCTAGGCTCCTCTAAACATCAACAGCATTTAAGGATGGCAGCCATCTTGAAGCCTGAAAACCGCACTGCGAAGACAGATATATACACCTGTGCAAAAGTTAAGCACCAGCAAAAACAATAGAACGTAGAAACATGATGGTACAACTAGGCTGCCATACTTTTTGTCCCCGCGTTAGCTGACATAATTCCAAGTACGAAATGCACATGCATGCATGACTTCACGCCGCTTGATGTCCGTGCGTGGCGGGAAACAGCACACGTGTTCAGTTATGTAAAAGTCCAGTTTGAGTTGTAGAACATTACATACAGATTTAGGCGACAAGATTAGGAATTTTGTGTTCATGACCGTGGTTTATTTTTACAGAGAGAATTAGCTCTTGATTGTGAACCGCTATGGCAAGACGAAGGTTAAGTGATCGTGTGAAATGGCAAATCATAGGCATGCATACCACTGGTATGTCATGCAGAGAGATTGGCAGACAGCTGAACATTAACCATACTGTAATCAGTCGTTTGATTGCAAAACATGGGCAAACTAACGAGGTGAAGGACAGGCCTAGATCTGGAAGACCGAAGAAGACTACTGCCCGTGATGATCGAGCCCTAGTACGCCTTGTTAGGAGATCTCCATTCACCAACAGCAGAGTGCTCAGCCAGCAATGGGAAACGCGCAATAGAGTGTCAATGTGTACCGTCAAAAGGAGACTGTATGCTGCTGGCATGAAAGCTAGGAGACCTGTCAGACGTCCTCTCCTCACTGCACACCACAAAGAGGAGCGTCTGAGGTGGTGCAACGAAAGAAGACACTGGAACATGAGATCCTGGAGACGGGTACACTGGTCCGATGAAAGTCGGTTCCTGCTTCATGCCACAGATGGTCGAACTCGTGTATGGAGGTCCAGACGCACGGCGTACGACCAACGTAACATCATGGAAGAAGTTCCATTTGGTGGACGTTCCGTTATGATATGGGGGTGCATCTCATTTGATTGTAAGCTGGATCTGTTGACTGTAGCTGGAACACTAAATGGACAAAGATATCAAGATTCCATACTGGATAGAGTTGTGGTCCCTCATTTTGTAAATCATGCACCTGGAACCCACCCTATATTCATGGATGACAACGCCCGACCACATCGTGCTAGAGCTGTGCATGAATACCTCCGCCAGAATGCCATCGAAACCCTACCATGGCCAGCAAGGAGCCCTGACATGAACCCTATTGAGCATATCTGGGACATTCTGGGAAACATGGTGAGAAGGAGGGATCCTCCTGTGCAGAACCTACAGGAATTAACAGACGCACTCCATCTTGAATGGCAACGAATACCACAATGGCGTATCAGTCGGTTGGTGACCAGCATGAGACGTCGTGTCCAGGCCGTCATCCAGGCACAAGGTGGATATACCCGGTATTAATAATGACAGTCTCAAACTCGTGCACAGATGTTAAACTTCGTTTTCAGGCACCATTAATGACAATCTAGCCACGTGTGTCAACTGTAGGGCAATAGTTGTCAGTTGTGCCAACGTAACCATATTCAGGCCTCGTTTTCAAGTTCAAACAAAAACATACAGTGTTTCCCCACCATCATAATCAGCATTCCTCTAGTTGCATTATTACCTCTTGCACTAAGATGGATGGGTACATAAATGTTTATGCTATTGCTTTCTTCATAGCACATGAATATACCCTCGCATGTGCGTAAAAATAGGGTGGTGCTTAACTTTTGCACAGGTGTATATATTGTATATAATAACCGCTGATCCAAGTTATAAAAAACCCATTGATAGGCAGAAATAATTGTTGTATTTTTCATGCATAGCTAAATTTTGTTCAAGCATATGTATTTTTCCTATTTCACCCTATCAAACATAGTTACCATGGTACTGTAGTACCCACGGTAGCGTAGTACTCAACCATACTGGGCAAAATTCATACGAACATCAGGCCCAGGTGCGCAATTATTACCAGGAAATTGTCCTATTTTCGTGTTATTAAGGATCGATCTATTTTAGTTTAAGCATCTTGGTGGATGGATTTCAAGTATTTAACAATTAGAAGCCATATTCGTTTAAAACTGATATGTAAACTCAGAGCGAAGCCGATATGGCTACATAAGCCACACCATGCAGTCCAACTCAACCCAAGACCAATTCACCCCGTGCATTCATATACCATAAAATAGGCTATCCGATTTATATCGAAATATCGCAATTTTTTCACCATGATATATCGCGATACCTCCTAGGACAATATCGTGCAAGCCTAATCATGACTATTACTAATAATTAGTGACTAATGACACAATCTTTAGGAATAACCAACAAGGCAACAACCCACACTACCACCAACACAGCAAAAAAACTTTGAATATTTTACATTGCTGTGTCTTATCCACAGTACGCCACAAAAATAACTTTAATAGAAAACATGCACCAAGAATTTCATTTAGGTCGTGGATGCGTCGAAAAGACATTGAGACCCATTTTGAAGAAGATTTAAGTGAGTTCAAACTATTTAGGCGCGTTTAAATGTTCGTTGGGGCACCTAACTTTTTATAATTCTTAATATTATTGAATTTAGAGCTGATATACTAGTATATCAAGAGTGTTAGGGAGGTAAGTATGTCATCTCACTCGTGGAAAAGAAATTTGATAAATTTTCTTCTTTTATGTCGTCTTAGTGAAAATATACAAATCACGTGATACTAGGAATGTACTTTAGATCCATAGACATCTAATGTTTAGATCTGCTCTGCATTTACCGAGTACCCATTTAATAATAATAGTTATCCTTCAGAAACATCTCGGATCGTTCACCTTAGGCTGGCTAAAGTGTGTATACCGTCTCATTTAGCTATCACATTTGTGAACCACCTCTCGTCTCCAAAACCAGGAGAGCGAGCAATATCACGTGATTTGTATATTTTACTAATATAGTTAGCCTTCAGAAACATCTAGGATAGTTCGCCTTGCTTGCTAAAGCGTGTATAGCATCTCATTTAGCTATCACATTTGTGAACGCCCGACCTCTCGCTTCCAAAAACAGGAGAGCAAGCAACATCACATATTTTATATATTTTCGCGACGCCGTTTTATGTCAAATTTAAGATTAATTTTTATTTTATAAACCATGCTTATTAAAAAATATGCAATATTTATACCATCCCAGGTAATAATTTCACTCCTGTGATCATGGTTTTGAGGTATACAGTAAGGCGGCAAGAAATTGTACTGGTAAATTGCGTTGAATTTTCGTATTAGTGTCCATGTTTTAAAGCCATTTTAAAGAATGAACTTCAAGATTTTTTTACCTATTCCTAGTATAGTCCCACCCATTTCTCAGAGATGTTTGTTTGGAAATAAATTGAACAGCTTGGCGTAATAGACGCCTATGCTACTAATAGACAGAATACTGAACAGCATCCCGGAGCGACACATTGCTCTAAATCCTGGTAAAGTACCAAGCTGGTTTGTATTTAATCATATGTATCTAGATAGTTCTGCACTACTATAACCTTCCAAGTCTGTCTGAGCTGAAGACGCGTACGTTAACAAAGCAGCAGTGGAAAATAAAAAGACAGACTGCGTTAGACAATTATACAAGCCAATTGATCCAGCAATACATCACCAAAAGGCTAACAAGATGCTGTTCCACACGTCTTTAAATAGGTAACATGCATCAGACCATGTCCATCATAGATGTACCGTACAAAGTCACAAAGATGTCCGAAGAGCCAGCATAAAGACAAGACTTGTTACAGGAACATACCTAGTCCAAGCTAACATAGCCATATTCAACCAAGGTCAAGTTGATCCTATGTGTGCATTGTGTAGGGTTGCACCATTATTCAGTTTTCATAATCACGACGATTTTGAAAAAATAATCACGATTTTCGATTATGTCGTACATGTCATTCTGTGTTAGGGTGGGGGAACTTGAACAGATTTATTAAACACAAATAGCTATTAACAAGGAATATTCTGACGAGTGCGACCACTAATATTGATAATAGTTGAAAAGACCCTACAAACTTTACTTTGAACGAGAATTGCTAATAAATCGATAAAAGAATGAAAATTTGTATCGTTGACCACTAAAATCGCCTCCAGTCTAATTGCCAGATAATAATTGGGGTAAACGTTGAATAGCCTGACACATTGTAGGAATGGTATGTCTTTACCATTTAATAAATAAACATTCTGTTGAATATTTTGAAACTAATTTGACTTGACAGTGTCACATCCAGTCAAATTAGTTTCAAAATATTTAACACCTTACCTGTTTTGTTTTCTGGAAAGTGATAGTCAGGGAGTTCAGAGAGCGATCGATTCAGCATGAACGAGGTGTGGGTGGAGCTTAGATAGAGATGGACATGGCATGTAGCTAAAACTGCAAAGGTCCATTACATGTAGGTAATCTTTTGACTACTTTGGGACTGATTTGACTGGGTGCAGTTACCGGCAGCAACAGCGCCAAGTCAAACCAGCATGAAAATCATCGACACTCATACAATTCGTGTACTTTCAAGATAGAATATTCAGTGTCTAAGATGAAGCTAGATACATCATCCATTTTGCACTTTAGATTGTGACATTGGTATACACATGACAAAATTGACTAAAGCATTAAATGCTTGTGTGGCAGACTATTCAATGATTATGACGGACATAAACACGTCATCCATTATGCATTTTTGATTGTGACATCCGCATAAACTATAAAAGCAGCTGCAGAACACTGCATTGTCATTCAGATTTGGATACACGTAATTATCAGCGTCAGAACAAATTGGACTGTTTTGGAAATTTTACGGTTTCCAAAACCTATTTTAGGCTGTTTAATATACTCGTGTCCGAAACTTACCAGCCCTGGCTGTAGGGGTCTGCATATAACATATACATGATCCAACATGCTACCAATTCTTAATGCATATATATGTATATACATGATTGTATATTTCAGAGAAGGCAACCAGCCAGCTGCTATTGGAAACTGACTGGGATTCAATTATGCAAATTTGTGACACAATACGCCAGGGAGATGCTCAGTAAGTAATCAAGTTGCACCTAATCTAATTTGTGTAATCGGGTATATTTTGCAGACACCAAGTTAGATGAATCCTAATGCTTATTGATTCTTTGTTGGTAAAGCTGATCAAAAATGGCTTTTGCCATGGTTTTGAGAAATGTCCATATTGCAGACCAGCATTCAAATACTTTTCAAAAATTATCACTGGAAATGATTGACCTGATAATAGCTTGAGCGATTCCAGTAGTAACATTTCATTGGCTACAAATGGGAATAATGTCTCAGATGGTTTAACTTTTCTTCAACAATATGGACCCTTTAATGGTCAATGTTTGTCAACAACAAGGACAAATTTGTTCAATACCTGCGCAGTTGATATATTTTCAATCAGGCCGCCGTAGGTTCAAAAGTTACTATTTTTTTTGAAACAATGTTACTGAAAGCTGTTGTCGATGCTGTTAGCTTTTGACCACAAAATTGTCACATGTCTTCGGGACCCCATGAACAAACATTCACTCAAGTTCGAAGATCGTTCTTGTACAAGCAAAGTTATTGAAAAATGTGGCTGAAATCTGTTGCTGTTACATTTTAGCTGTTGATCCCAGAATTGGCACACATCATCTGGATGCAACGGGCAAGCTTCTCCACCATTGGAGAGATGATTACCCTCCCGTAAAACAGTAATAAAACCAGAGTAATTAAAAATGTCTTAAGGACTGCATGCTCGCATTAACCCTTGCATGTAGTGATGCTGGAAAAAATGAAATTCTTGCTTAACTCATTCAATCCCAGAGACTTGACGCTAAAAAGCAGTTTTTCCCAGACATTATTTGATAAATAATAGGAAAATAGGCTAGCCTTACTCATTCTCCTATAACTTTAAAAGTATTGCACCTATGAAAAAAAAGAAAAGATGAATTTTAGACAATTAATAGGGGAATTAAATATGTAAAATTTATAAATATGTGTGCAATAATCTTCTAATTACTTAATTAATTAATAAAATGGCAAAAAAAAATTTGGTAACATTTGATAACATTTTCCTCAGAAAATTAGAAATCTGTCCTCTGGAAGGACAGAGTATGAAATCTGTAAAATTTTATCCACTTTCAGATAGTATGTTCATATTTCTTCTTCTTGCATTCATCTTTCTCATGACAGTAATCTTAGACTGTTTTCCTTATTTGGTGCATGAAAGCTGAAGTGGTCATCAAACTGTCTCTGTCTCTTCAGTAGCTTCTCCTAGCCGTTTCATATTGCTGTTGTTATTACACCACAAAAACATCCATTACCGTTCAATTACTACTTGCTAAATCAAATATCTGCATTTAGCTATCAGAATAAAATTTTTATGCTCGCTTACATACTCCCTAATGCCAAAACCATCACCATGTAGACCCTCAACCAGGCTTCTGGAAGAGGGACCCCCTGCATTAACCTTACAATAGACTGGCACCAGTCTGTACTCACTCGTTGGTGACGCTTGTCACTAAGCACGCTCGCGCATGCACAGTAGGTCCCAAATGTGAAAACTAATTCACTTTTCAAATATTCTGCTAGCTGAACAGTTTGCCTGCTATCAAGTGAAATAAAGGTTTATAGCTCTGCTCTGAAAGGTTTCAGCTACATTCTATACTGACATATAAACATGCCTACCATGAAGTCTATCCTTCCTAAGTTATGTTTAACTTTTATATCATGGTGTTTTAGAGGTTTTTGTAACTAGTTTTTGAGTTACCAGTTTTTGTGTCAATACTCCCGTTCTCGAGGTTCGAGTAACCATGCCTATTATATACCATCAAGTTACCATGTTATAAAATAGCCAATACCACTCCTATTACGTAGATCCTAGTACTTTCAAACAATTCATTCGGGAATCATTGTGATTCCAGTCTTCAGTCAGTTTGTTAAGTATGCGTATGACGTCTCCTCTGTAGATTTTCTCATTAGTTTTTAACGAAGCTCTTGCTTTAATTTCCTATCATCTTTCTATTTTATAGGAAGTGGTTTTATCTTCTGAGAAAATCAAATGTTCGTCGACTAAGTGTGATCGCTTTCACGCTAAAGACGTTGCGGGTCACGTTTGCCTGAGGTGTACCTCCTGCTCCCCTCTCAAAATGTGTGGGATATGTACGGGCTGGCCCTCAGGTGAGAAGGGGTCAGTTTTCTTCACGAGGTTCTAGATCTAATTCTAGAGGCCGCTCCTCTAGAGGTTTTCAAACTAGACCGGTTTGAAGGGATGGCCATAGCCCAGGTAGGCCTTTCCCTTTCGTTTTCCCCAGTCTTTCCTCCTCTTTTACCACCTTTGGATCTATCGGTGGGGTCCTTTCTTCCCAGCGTGCCAGTAGGAGGGCGCCTGTCTCTGTTTTGGGAGACTTGGCTAGCCCTCGTTCAGGACTCCTGGCTTTTAGAACAAATCCGCTGGGGTTATGCACCGTCTTGGATAGATCTTCCTCCTACTCTGTCTTGCCAGCCCAAATGGACTCTAGTTCCGTCCAATCTGGAGAAGTTGGGAGCCCTGGAAGACGAATTGGAGTCAATGTGTCTAAAGAAGGCTGTAGAAGAGGTTCCTTTTTGGAGAGTAGACCCGGGCTTCTACTCAACTCTTTTTCTAGTCCCCAAGAAAACAGGTGGATGGCGTCCAATTATCAATCTAAAGAGATTAAACCTAATTTCTACTCCGAAATTCAAAATGGAGACTGTATCTCAGATTATCGCCAGTCTGAGTCCAGGCATGTGGACGTCTTCCATAGACCTGAAGGACGCCTATTTTCATATTCTCATCCACCCTTTCAGAAAGTTCATGAGATTCGCTTTCAAGGGCCGGGTATGGCAGTTCAGAGTCATGCCTTTCGGCCTGACCACGGCTCCCTTATTCTTCACCCGCCTTGTGTCAGCAGTAGCAGGAATTCTGCACCGTCGTTCTATTCCCCTTCACATTTATATAGACGATTGGTTACTAAAAGCAGAATCTTCCTCAATTCTGTCAAGTATCGTTCCAGAGGTCTGCAGTCTGGCTTCCAGTCTAGGATGGGTCATTAATCTAGAAAAATCATGTTTGACTCCGTCTCAGGTTTTCACCCACCTAGGCGTTTCTTTCGACCTAGTTCGAGGCTTAGTCTTCCCTTCAGATCTAAGAGTAGAAGCCATCTTAGTGGCCATGGAAATTCTGTCCTCTGCCGTGGTCAGAGCAATCTTTTTTCTCCGGGTGATAGGCTTGATGGTCAGCGTCGAGAACATCATTCTGTGGGCGGCGCTGATGAGAAGACCTTTCCAAATGTATCTTATGTCCCTGTGGAAACAGTCAATTCATTCGATTTACCATCAGATCCCTGTAAGAGCATTTAAGTCCCCACCTAGAATTTTGGAAGGATCGCTCTGCTTCTGATGGGTATTCCTCTGGTCAAGTCTTCTCAAGTAATCATCTTCACAGACGCTTCCCAGGAGGGATGGGGAGCGGTCTGGGATTCCCTGTCTGTTTCAGGCCTGTGGTCCCTGGAGGAGTCGTCAGCCCACATCAACATTCTGGAATTGTGGGCTGTCAAGAAGGCTCTCCTTTCTTGGTCGGATTGGGTAAAGGGTCTCAAGATCTCGATTCGATCAGACAATTCAACAGTAGTCTCTTATATCAACAGGCAGGGGGGGCACAAAGTCATCTCCTATGTTTGGAGGTGTGAAATCTCCTCATGTGGTGTCACATGAACCAGATTTTCCTGGTGTCCACCCATGTCCCAGGATGTCTAAATTTTCTTGCGGACCAATTGTCTCGCCCCTCCAAATTCGCCCACACAGAGTGGCAGTTAAAGAGGTCGGTTGTCAAAGCGATCTTCAACCTCCTGGATCATCCGCACGTAGATCTGTTCGCGACCTCTTTGAATGCCCAGATCTCCTCTTTCATGTCTCCTTTTCCGGACAATCAGGCATTGGCTGTAGATGCCCTGTCTCAGTCCTGGACAGGAATCTTCGCTTATGCGTTCCCTCCAACAATCCTGATTCCTTTGGTTCTGAAGAAAGTCAGGGACCAGATCTGCGAGATTTTGTTGATAGCTCCATTTTGGCCAAAAAGGATCTGGTTTGTAGACCTCGATCCTCTAATAGACTTCCCTCATCTGCTTCCAGTGTCCTCAGACCTGCTGTCTCAAGTAAGGGGAACTTGCCTTCATCCAAACCCAGGAATCTTCAGTCTGTGCGTTTGGAGAATATCGAGTGCTCGGTCCCTGAGAATAAAGTTTCTGCAAGATCTCAGGAAATCATTGATTCTGCCAGGAGGGAGTCGACCCTAAGCGTTTACAAGGGTCGACTTAAGATTTTTGGAGAATGGTGTTCAGATCATGATCTCGTGCCCGATTCTGTTTCTATTTCCCAGGTGTTAGACTTTTTATCTTATCTGTTCGATTCTCTACATCTGACTGCTAACACTGTAAGAGGATATAGATTTTCTTTAGCATCTTCTCTTCCTTGTTTGTTAAACGCTGATGTTAAAGATACTAAGGTTCTTAATGGTTTCATCAGAGGTTTAAGTAATATTCGTCCTCCTGTTGCTAAACCTTTGCCTTCCTGGAACTTGGCTTTGGTTCTTCAGATTTTGGCAGGTCATCATTTCGAACCTATCTCTACGATTAGATTAAAACTTTTAACTTTTAAGGCTGTTTTTCTAGTGGCTTCTGCTAGAAGACGATCCGAAATCCATGCTTTTTCTGCTCAGAGATGTTTGTTTGGAAATTAAGCACATCTTGTCCTAATAGCTTGAATCCTAGGCTACTAATAGACTATGTACATTTTGAAAATCTTCGTTTATTTAGTTTTATAAACGTCCACGATCATATTTTAAACAATAATTGTGAATAATCAAATAATTGTGCAAGCCTTCTCAACACTTAGTCAGTTCATGTCTTGGAAATGACGAATCAGTGATAAATTCCGAATAATGGCGGGACGATTAGCTTGCTACGTAGACTCTGTTTCACAGGCTAGTCCGATGAGGCGCTATATTAGAGACTAGTTCCTGTTTCCCATATGCTATGCATGCTGGGGTCGAATTTGGTTATAACAGGCGGAGTGATATCACGTGGAACAATCTGCCGATTGCATTGCAATGCATATGCGCAATAAATCAAATATCTTGATCGAATTAATCAAATACCTATTTAATCAAATGAGGATTTATTAAACTCTTTACTTGCATACATTTTGCGAAACAGGGCAATCAGACTTATTTTATTAAACATTATAAGCACGATTTGAGATGGACTTGTGTATAAAACATTTCTTTTCAGGCGTTAATCTTGTCTAATCTCAGCGCATTGAATGCTAAATTACAGTGAAAATTCTCCAGTTATATCGTCCAACATAAGATGCGCCAGCTCCATAAAATTTGCTTAATTATGCTTAATCACCAGTTTCAGAAAATTTGGTCACATCTTATGTTAGATGATTAGATCACTCCCTGGTTTCCAGATGTTAGTGAATGACACATGTCAGAATTCATAATGCCCATCGATGTCATAAACATGAGATCACTCACGATGCCTTCAAATGTGTATAATAAGTTTAATAAAACACTAGCAGATTATAGTTTCTAAACGTATTTAGCGATACAATCTGGCAACATACTCGCGAAATATGAATGGAACTGAAAAAAGATTCCCCATATATGTTTTATTTTGCAGATTTTATATACAATAATTGGTCATATGAATTCAATTTTTTAACAACAGTAACATGTTTTTTTTAACATAGATATTTCCAAAACCGTTTTTTCATAAATATCTGGTTTTGCATTTTGAGATTATAGCACCCAGTGGCGGATCCGCTCCTGGCACCAGTTTTTTAACTGTCACATCTACAAAACCGGTGATTTTTCCAATACTAGTATACCGCAAATCCCTAATAGCTACCGTAAAATTTAGATTCTATGTTAGGTTTCAAAATTTTGAATCGATTCAACATATGTAAAGATGTGAGCAGAGCTTATCTAGAAATGGGTGGGGCATAGCTTGAAATAGATCTACCTATTCTTAGATATCTGTTGGCTTTAGTTTATTCTATTGTGCAGTGCTCATAATGATGGCGGTATCGGATGCCCAGGTTTTATGGTGTGAAATTCAGGCTCACTAGGTCATTTAATGAAAGAAGTCTTCATGTTCTTGTATTGTATTTTATCACAATGATTTAATAGTATGCAATGTATTTCAGGGCTAAGTATGCATTGAATGCAATTAGAAGAAAGATCGTGCAAGAGAACCCTCATGTGTCAATATTTGCCCTACAGGTAAGTGTATAACATTTCAATGAAATGTAAGTCATAACCACAGCCATTTTAATCCTTTAAACCTCAAATTTTTCCCAGAAAATAATGTCCATTTGCAGACCGAGAGAAGAATGTTTTTGAAAATTTATCACTGGAATGACTAGCTCGGTTATCGAGCCAGTCATTCCAGTGGTAAATTTTCAAAAATAGTCTTCTTGATCTGCAAATGACAATTTCTCAAGACCACTGCAGAAGCCGTTTTTGGCTGAATTGAGGGTTAAAGGGTTAAACTTGTTTCATTTATATATTAGCTGCAGATCTTTGTACATTTATTAAATTGAATCTGTTTTTTCAAAGAATTATGGACAGATTATGCTTGACATCTTGATGACCTGTGTCAGTCTCAAGATCCTACAGTATAACTAAGAAATAATTTTTAATGTTTTCAAAGCAAAACTAGATTGATCGGTCGATGACGAGTCATCGCAAATCCCTACGTTCACCTCTTTAAACTTTTGACCCACCCCCGGGGGTGGAGCCAAATGTAAACGTCCTTTTCCACTCTGCAATCATATGGGTAACTCACATACCAAATTTGGTTGAATTTTGTGCAATATTGTCAGAGGAGTTGCATTAAAATCAATTTCATGACGTTTTGACCCAATCCCACACACCCTGGGACGGGGCCAAATGTAAATGTGCTCATCCACTCCACATTGATATAGGTAACTGACATACTAAATTTGGTTGAATTTTGTTCAAAAGTCTCAGCATTACAATCAATTTCATGCCCTTTTGACCCCATCCCCCTGGGGGCGGGGTAAAATGTAAATGTGCTCATCCACTCCAAATTGATATGAGTAACTCACATAAAAATTTGGTTGAATTTCATCCAATGGGTTCTTCGATGCATTACATCAATTTCCGCAGGTTAAAATTTGACCTTTTGACCCTCTAAATGGCCTCTTTCACTCCGCAATCATATGGGTAACTCGGATACTAAATTTGGTTGAGTTCCATCTAACGATTTCAGAAGAGTTGCGTTACAACTGATTTGACACCCCCCCCCCCCCCCCCCCCCCCCCCCCCCCCCCCCATTCATTTCCAATTCGGCCCGGCGACGAAATCATGCCTTGAAGAAAATATTAACTGTAATATTGCGAACGCGAATTTCATAAGTTAATATGATATTGTGTATAGAAGATAACGTTTTAAAAACGGTTTGAGTAATAATTTTATTATGCAAAATGTATTCAGCATTATATTTATTGGCCAGATTTTTATGCATTCGGGCGATTTAGTTTTGGGACGACTGCAGTATGTTAATTAGCCGGTGACGTAAATAAAATGGATGCCGTTGTTTAGAAATGTTTTCCCCGATACAAATTTCAATGACAAATTCCCCGTGTTAGTATTGTGTTTTATATTGCAAATTTATCTGAGACTATCAGAGAAAAGACGAGTGGATATTTATTTAATTAATTCGCTGCTTGATTTCTCTCGGCGTACAGAGAGTTACATGGGGTTACACAATATGCGCAATTGGGGCCACGTTCAATTATTAGTTGCCCCGAACGTAGCTTAATGGAAAGTATGGCCATTATTATTCATTACGCTTTTCATGCTCGTTAGTATCTTTTATTTTTAACAATCCTGATACGAAAAACCGAAAATATGTTCATATTCGGTTTTTCGATATTTATTTCTTATAATCGGTTATGAAACCGTCAGTGCAGGATATCGGTTTTAAATATGGTATCGGTATATCGCGCAGCCCTAGTTCTGTACCAATTGATTTTTTTACATCAAAGCGTATCTATGAACAGAATCATCAATCTGTCCTTGAGCATGGATTTGTTATAAAGTCAAATGTTTGTGTACACGTAGAATTAATGATAAATGTTATTGTTGATAAACCCAGGCGTAAGGTCTTTGAATATTTATACAGTAAAAGCTGTATTGTGTAATGGTCATAGCGGGTGGGTTTAGCGGCACACACACTTATTAAATTTAAAATTTTGACGTCAGAGTGGTAAGGGTTAGGAATTACTATTGTGTGACACCAAAAGTCATTTGCTATTCTATCTGACTTGATGTCTCTCTTCAGGTGCTGGAGTCTGTCGTGAAGAATTGTGGTGCTAGTGTCCATGACGAACTAGCTTGCAAAGATATGATGGACTTTGTGAAGGACTCAATAAAGGTAATGAATGCTAAGAACAAAAGCAATCAGAGATTGCAGCAACTCATCATCCGGTGGTTGTCACATTTTAAAAGTTTTGAGATTTTTTGGATCATGGCCAAAATTGCGGATTCCAAGTGTACAGTCACATACTTTCTTGTGGTAAATTTTGAGTAAAATCAGACAAGAAGTTTCTAAGATAAACATAGATCCCAAATTTAATCCGATCTGTGTCCATCTTTTATTCAGAGACAGTAACCATCTGGAAATCCTCTGTCACGGTAAGGTCCTTTAATGTGTTAAAATCTGAGCCATTTCAGAGCAGGAGTTTTCCAGATACACCTCGGGATATACATGGCCATGCACATGCATACAAAAACACATACAATTGCACACGCACGCATGCACACATGCATGCACACACATGCGTGCACGCACACACATCCAATACATTTCCCCTTACAGGTCAAGGGTAATGATGTCAAGCTGACTCAGGATTCATTGCCTGTGACAGTGGCTTGTAGTTATAATAAAGGATAAAAAAGATCACCTTTCATTGGTGACAAGTCTTCAATTTTGTATTCTGATGCATGGTGACAATAAAAACTAGAAAATATTTACGGAAGTAACTAAGTTATATATATATTGTATTCAAGGATTAGACAGGTTTTTTACTGACTTTCAACTGTTTAGGAAGCATCTGCATCATGTATATGAAAACATAGCTTTGACCTCGTTTTTCTGCTCAAATTTCCAAGTCAAAACGACATTTTCGGGATGGAAAATGTCACGAAAATAGGATCTCATTGTGTGGGGAAACATTTTTGCTATGGAGTCTAAATAATAACCAATACAGGGAATAAAAGAGCTGGCGGTATCACATTAATCTTATGTAATAAACCTATTGTTTGTAATCATGACCTCTGTAGATTTTCAGTATATCATTTGTAAAATAAGGAAATTCCCATTTCTGCATCTTTTTTATTGAGCATCCGCGATCATGTGAGTTCATTCATGATTACAAACAAAGATATGATTACCCTAGAGAATGGATTTCAATTTTTTCTTGAAATCCCACCCCCTTTCTCAGCGATGTTGGTCTGGAAATTGAATACCTCTTGCCCTAATAGAAAGGGGGCAGGGGTTATTTCAAGAAAAAAATTAAAATCCATTCTCTAAAATATTTAAAACTGAGTAACACGAAAATTAACGCAATTTCATCATACAAATTCTTACCTCCTTACCACGATGCAGGGTTGGGAGCAATTTCCTGGTGCTGGAAATACCTGTAAATACCGCCCCGGGAAATACTCCAAAAAGCGGGAAATACTTGGAAATACTCCAATAGCTGGGTAATCCCCATCAGAAATGGTCAACTATAAACTAAATATCCTAGATATATTAATTAGAGGTGCTAATATAGAAGCCTGTATATATGCAAAAAGTCTTTAAGAGTGCTAAGGGTTTTATTTAAAAAATCAACTTAGTACCAAAGTGGCTATGTTTGGGCCAAATTATAATATAACTTATAATGATGAGGATGACAAGTGCCTGTTCTGCAGCTGAATAAGTGAACACTTCTTTCTGCTGCAATCAGTTTTTCTTCACCTTGCATCTTGTCCACTGTGAACATCCTGAGCTCGTTTAACTTCTTTCTCGCATGGTGTCTGTCTGTCTGTTAGCAAATCTGTGTCCGGGCCATATCTCAAAACCTTCTTAACCTACATTTGAAATATTTTCCCCAGTGCACATATTAGGTGGAGATGATGTGTCAAGATTTCGTTTCGTCGAGATCTGCCAATATTTGATAGCGTTATCCCCACTGAAACGCATAAAATGTGTCAACAATTTTGTGCTAGGCCTGTATCGCAAAAACTTCTTCATCTACAGTTGAAATTTTTCTCCAGTGCATATATTAGTCCATCCCGATGTGTCAAAATTTCGTTTCGTCAAGATCTGTCAGTATTTGATAGAGTTATCCCCCCTGAAATGCGTAAAATGTGTCAAAAAATTTGTGTCCGAGCTGTATCTCAAAAACTTCTTAATCTACATTTGGAATTTCTTTCTCCAGTGCACATATTAGGCTAGAGTTATCCTCCCCTGAAATGTGTAAAATGCATCAAAAATGTTGTGTCTGGGTCGTATCTCAAAAACCTCTTAGCTTACATTTGAAATGTTTGCTGCAGTGCACATATTTGGCGAAGACAATGTGTCATGATTTCATTTCATTGAGATCTGTCGAAATTTGCTAGAATTATTCTCTCTCCACCCCCCTTGAAATGTGTAAAATGCGTAAAAAATTTCATGTCCGGGACGCATCTCAAAAACTTCTCAATCTACATTTGAAATTTTAGCTCCAGTGCACATAGTAGATGGATACGAAGTGTCATGATTTTGTTTCGTCAAGATCTGTCGATATTTGCTAGAGTTATCCCCCATGAAATGTGTAAAATGTGTCAAAAATTTGGTGCCCGGACCATATCTCAAAATCTTTGCAACCTACCGTATTTATTCTAATTATACTGCCCAGTGAATTGCGGTCACCAAAGGGGGCCAGGTTAATTAGGGTGGAAAAAGTTAGAGAAAAAATACCACGAAATTAGAATGGTTTTCTGTCACCTTGAATCAGTATATAATTATAGTATTCCATGCAATTTCTTCTAAATTTGCTCAAATATTCATAAAAACTACTCATTTCACATTAGATTTATTCAGAGGCTTTATTTAGGACATAAAGGTGACATTTAGCGAAGTTAGGAACAAAGATTTATCCGTTGTTAAATTGGATGGAGGCGTGTCTCTGATGCATTCACTGATACATCGGAAAATATGCCATAGCTGTATCTCAACACATAGTTCACGTTAGCAGCTCCATCACTGAATGGAAAGATACTGATCAGAAACAATTTAGGCATTGGTCGAATTGACTGGAGACGCGTTTGTGATGCATTCAGCGATACATTAGAAAATTCATAGCCATATCTTAATGCCAATTCAACAACAGCATTAGACGCTCTGTCATTGAACGACAGGATAAGCTGACGAAAAAGATCTTTTTGCGCATGTATTCACAAAAATGATCAAAATGTTGCTGCATGTGTTATTTTTTTCTGGATGACTAGATGACAGCAGAAGATTTATTATTTCTTACTATTGATAATTTGCTTTTTTTCACCGTTCTCAAAAACATGGGGGCCGGTATAATTGGGAGGGGCTGGAAAATTAGAATAAATACTGTATATTTTAAATTTTTAATCCAGTGCACATATTACGTGGAGACGATGCATTATGATTTTGTTTCAGTGAAATCCATCCGTATTTTTTAGAGTTATCCCCCTTGAAAAGAGTAAAATCTGTAAAAAAAACTTACACATGAAATTCGATTTCCAGTGTCTGTCCTTATTTGCCAGAGTTATATGCCCTGAAAAGATTAAAATTAATTAAAGGCGGGATTATTTAGCCCCGCTAGGCAGTGCTCTTGTTAATCGTCCTAGACTACATTCTTTGAGGTCTGATCACAAAAAACTTAGCATGGTGATGTTGTGGCATCCTTTGCATGCCTGATACCTGTTAGCACCTACCAGAGCAAATTCTAGTGCTTTCGGAGTAGCCAAATTTTCTGGCAATCGAAGAACATGTTTGAATATAGCCCATCGCTGTTGTGCTACCCTCACAGATAGTGGCTCTGTGTTACACAGTTTGTAGAGTGCTGCATTTGATTTTAGACTGTATGGTCATCGATGATTTGTAATGTGAAAACTGGTAACTTGACCTTGACATTAAGGAATGTCAAAGAGGATCACTTATATACCCAGGCACCCAATGCACTTGGATCAAGGGGAGTTTATTTCTGCCGTAGACGAAAACTGATAAAATTGACACTTAGAGAATGACATTGATCTTTGACCCAAACATCAACAGACTTCTTCGGGACCATAATGGTAACATCATAGCAAATTTCTATGACGTCTTTTTGCGACAAAAACAACAACATTGGGAACATGCAAAAGAAAAATTCTTGCACTCAATTCACCTTTCCAGAGTATCCATCGGTCATTTGATGTCATATGATGTCATGATCAGCTAAGAGGCGTGTAGGATGACGTCATAATCATTACATCATAAATGATTCTATTTGGCCCGTCTTTAACTCTTAATAGTCTGACACATTGTACGAATTGTATGTCTCGCAGCAACATCACCCAGTCAAATTATTTTCATAATATTCAACAGCTTGCCTGTATATTTTTTTGGAAATTGATAATCAGGGAGTTCAGAGATCAATCGATCCCAAAACAAGCGAGGTGTGGGTGGAGCTTAGCTATAAATGGGCGGGGCATAGCTAAAAATTGAAAGTTCCATTCCTCACTGGGTACTGGAAGTTGACCAATTTTAAAGCTGTGCATTTCAAACCTGTTATGCCTGTATATGTGAACCTTAACTGTAAATCTACGTATTTTGTAGTAATGTGAAGCCTGGTAATGATGCCACTATCAATGTTTGAATAGCACAGCATCTTGTGCTCATTTCAGCCAAAAACTATATGGTAACTAAGGATAGCGCTAACCTGTGATCCCCTAATCAACATACTTCTTCATGACCCCAAGTGAATCAACTAAAATATCTAAACACAGTACCGCTTGAAACCGCTGGAACAAAAACAAGAGCATACCTAAAATTTGATCGCAAACGCACGGATTGGCGCTTTTTTATTTTGGTTGCATTACAAAAAAACGTTTCGTGTTTAATTTAGTAAATATGCATCAATGAAACTGGTGCGAACGCGAAATAAGATAGTGACCCGCTACTCAATTGTTTCTGCGTGTCCTTAAATTGTACCATTACCGAATGCCGTAAACAGCTTAAATATGTCCTGGAATTAACCTTTCGTACCATTTGTATCTCAGCAGTTATTCTAGAATATACATGTAATGCATGCACCCATGTTGTATAAGACGCGCCAAATTTATACTGTGAAGTGTCGTAAAAATAGACTTCTTATCTTGAATGTTCTTTTAGAATAATATGATACCCGACGACATAGCACATAAGAAGTGCGAAATTTATACCGTGAAGTACTGTAAAACTAGCTTATCTCAAAACTTCTTTTCAAACTGTTTTCAGAACAATAACTATGTAATATAAGACGTATACAATTTCTATTGTAATTATGTATCGAAAAACGAACGGCTTATCATGACAATTTTGTTTAGAATAATACGAAACAACAGCTTTCAGATAACTCTAGATTAACCTTTGTAAACATAGATAACGTATATACAGGCTAGATTGCTCATGACTCTCTCAAAAGTGGCATTTCTGAGTTTAGTATTTTCTCCACAAATGTAGTCTCTAAAATATGTTATTATTACTAAACCTTTTGAGTTGTCACGATTTACTAAACCCATGTCACCGGCGGTCGTGACAACTAGTCCCATAGTGAGGGTATGCGCATGAGCAATCTAGCCAATATATCAATATCTAGGGTTGTAAAACTACATAATTTTACAATCGCTTTTCGTTCCGAACACAAGGCTGTTGACAAAAAAGAATGGCACTTTATCAAAAAGGTGGAGAGTCAGCTTTTGACTTTACATTTGTTATACATGTATCGGTACACGTACTAAGGTACGTACATATGTATATCATTAAACTGGCACGTTGTGGCCTGCCAAAACGTAAATCGTAGCGCGTGAACCACATTTACTGGTCCACTTTTAAGATGCAATCTTTTCTGTACAAGCATGTTTTTAGACTTTTACGCGAATGCGTTTTGGCACGAGCAAAAACTACACTCGCCATTGCAAAATTTTCTGTCGGCGTGGGAAATTCCAGCGCTTCCTGGTCGCAAAATTTACACGAATAATGTAATGTTGGTTTCAGGCGGTATAGTAGCCATGGTTCAAATATCGATGTGGAAGCTTTCCATATTTATTGCATATAGGGACTTCTATAGCACTGAAACATGAGTAACTCCCAAAACATAGGGTACATCCATGGGCAAATCCAAAATAAAAGTAATAACGAGTGATTCCTTCATGGGTCATTATACATAGAAGTTGCCTAAGTTTGGAGTTGTTGGATCAAAACTGTAGGATGATTGTGGCCCAAACTGTCTTAGCAGGAATAAGAAAGAAAGAATGAGAGAAAGAAGGAAGACAGGAAGGAAAATCCTGAGTAATTACAATATATTGAGTTTGTATGCAGATTAACATATCGATCATGAGTAAAAAACAATACTCTGCACAGAAATATGATAATTGATATAAGAATGGATTCCTATTACAATCAACAGCAGATTTCTTAGATGTGACCTATGATAAACCTGTTGAAAAATCAATTTAGGGTATACAACACCAAAGAGTAATGGTTTACAAAAGTTTTTTTGTTGTGACTCGCTAATATTTAAGTTGGTCTGTAAAAATATCTGACAGATCTGCCTCCGTGGCAACTATAGGGCATTTGCACTTATTTCATATATAAAGCAACTTGGCATGTCACACAATTTGAAATGATTGAAATGAATACAAATAGCCAGGAAAGATTTGTGGTCACTGTAGTCTTGAGGAGCTAATGCAGCAAATTATTTTTTTTACATGTCTAAAAGCTTTCCTATATGATTGCCCTTAAAAAAGAATAGATTTATGTTAAAGACATTTCATTCGTGAAAGGGTAACATTTATGATTAAATATAATAGGTTACATGGAGTGCAAATCATGTAACCTATCTTAGGTTACACAAATATATTTTTACCCAGCCAAAACATTTATGGGGTATTATCTGATAATGCTTAGTGGCGGGCAGGTGAAAGAGGTATTTCCACACGATAACACTACTACAGTTTATCGGATCTCTTTGAAACTTCCATAGGATGATTGGACTAGGTCTGAAGAAGAAATCTACATACATGTATTGATAATTACGATGATCCGAAATCCAATCTGGCCACCAGACACTGTTGACTATCTTGAAAACGGATGATAACTCCATTTCTGGACAATAACTCCAATACCGGTTAGTGGATCACTTTGAAACTTCATAAAATGACCGAACTAGGTCTGCGAAAGAAAATCGATGATGAGCTTAAATCCAATATGGCCACCAACCATCATCGGCCATCTTGAAAATTGGTTTCCGGATGATAACGGTTTATCGGATCACTATGAAACTTATTATGGTAACTGGACTCGGTCTGAGGAAAAACCCTATGGAAAGCAATAACGGTCCAAAATCCAATATGGCTGCCAACCACCTTGAAAAGTAGTTTGTGGATAAGAACTCCATTTCCAGATGATAACTCTACTACCATTTATAGGATCATGTTGAACCATCATAGGATAACTGAAGGTTGTCTGTCGATGAAATTGCTAACTTCTGATAGCTCTTATTCGTTGGTTTGTCATCATAGTTGGGGTGTTATGCACTGTTTGCGAAGCTCTTGTTAATAATTGTGATCTGCATTTGGTATAATGAGGACATTATTGAGACCATGATATTGTGTGCCTAAGACCATCCTTTGATAAAAACAATCTTATTGCCCCAAAGAGATGGTTAGTCTATTTATCTAGTTAAATTGTCTGTATGGCAGTGTATTGCTGTTATGTTTATCATATGATTTGTTTCATTGCACAGACACGATCAGAGCCGGTGAAAGCAAAATTTCTGGAACTAATCCAAGTCTGGGCTCATGCATTCCGCAGTGAGTCATCTTACAAAATTATTGTTGACACATTCAAGTCCTTGGAATCTGATGGTGAGCACAAAGTGACTATAATCATACATGTTTGGTGTGCGGAGTGCATGCATGTTTGTGTGTTTAGATGTAAATATTTGCAAAGTTAAGTACATTATTCCATATTTTGAATAAATCAGCAATAGGCTTTTTAGAAAACAGTATTACTTTACCTAGTTTTGTTTCCCTGTAGGATCTATTTGTGAGAAGGAGCTCAGTTTTTGCCATAGTTCTCTAGTAATTATGGGAAGGTCTCTTGACTATTTAATTTATAAACGTGCCTAACGACTACTTTGAACTGTAGTGATTCAGTCATATTAAAAATTATGGAGTAATTCCTTAGAATGTTGTCAAATTTGTCTTATGAATTTTGCTGTTTTAGAAGTCTTCAATTTGCACTTTTTTCTGTTGACACCCATACAAAATCATACACTGTTGTGGTATTGCTGATGCTCACGAACCGTTTTGTCCACATATTTTCATTTATTTAATTGTATATATATATCAGGGCTTCAGAAACCGAATTTTCCCAGCTGGACATGCCACTTCAGGGGGTGGGGTGGGGGGGGGGGGGTGGATGGGGGGAAGGGGAAATGCATGATGTAATACCTGCAAAACATTTTTTCGGCGAACTAAAATTGGTACCGTACTGTATACCTCTCATTAATAACCATGGCTTCTAATAAGACAAGGGCTGTACATTCTTTATATCAAAACCTCTGAGAAGGGGGGAGTGGGGGATGGGGTGGAGGTGGCGCGAATCTATTACGTATATTTCCAAAAAAAATTACAAAAAAAAAAAATCGCACAAAATTAGAACACATTGCAAACTTCCCGCTACCATCTTACGCCTATGCTTAATGTATACCTTATACCCATTATTGCGGAAGTGAAATTATTAATTGGGACCGCCTAAATATTGTGTGTATTTTAATAAACATTGTTTATTTCATCAAAATTAATCCAAAGTTTGAAATAAAATGGCGTCGAGAAAAAATAGAAACCACGTGGACGAGTTTAGGTTGTTACCCGAGTAGCGCGAAGATGCTAATATTATTACCCAATTAGAAACTTGCGCAATCCACAAATAGGAAGGGAGAAGCCCTAGAGTAGCTATGAGAGTGACAGCATAAACTCGTCCTATAACTGATTAATACTCGGTAGAATGTAATGTAACCAAGTTGGCCGGGATAAAATCGCCCAAGTGGACAAAAATCTTGCCAGTAAATATACTGCCGAATACATTTACTGATTAGGTAATAGTGAATTTATTGCTCAAATTGTTTTAAAGACATTATCTTCTGTACATATTTATTATTAATTTGCCATATTGGCATTTGTGACATTGCAAAATCTGTTTTTATTTGGGAGGTCGCCTTCCAGTTCAGATAAAGTTCAGGGGAATGCCTCCAATCACAATAGAGCTTTAATTTGGTCGTCCAACTTAGGAAGGGATCTAACCTCATTTTATTTCTTACGTTGTTTTGGATCATTTTATGTTGGGTTACAACAATACACGTACAATGACTTGTCAGTTTGACTTTTTATTTCATCATTTAAGAGTGATTTTCAACTATTACATAGAATATAAGCCGGAAATTGCTGGAAGAATTTTTTGTATTCACAATGATTTAACAAAATACATACATTGCTGTCCGACTGGACATCACATTTACCGGTCATCAAAGACAATTCTCGGTCATGTCCGGACAATACGGACATTTTTGAAGCCCTGATATATATATATATATATATATATATATATATATATATATACTCAAAATCGCTCAATTGTCGGGTCCTAAAAACCGAGATCCACTACATTACTTCTGTGATCAGATTTATCTCCCCTATACATAGATATAGCAATAACTTACTAAGCTATAGCCATTGTATATATAGATCTGGGAAGTGCTTGCTGGGTCGATTTTCTTTCAAATAACACATGTTTTCAGACCCAACAAATTATATATATATAAATTCCTATGTATAGAGTGAGTGTATGGATTAAGACCTATTAAAAAAATTTATTAGAGATAAATACATTAAATTAACAAAACGAAAGCGAAAGGCGAAGTATATAGTGATTTTGATTTATGACCCGATAATTTAGGGCCCAATAAATGATGACAATTGTTGGGTCAATGACCCACTAATTCAAACAAAGACCTGACAGCTCAAAAAAGGCCCAACAACTGAAGCACGACCCACCAGTAATAGTAAGAAAAGTAAGAAAGTCCCGACAATTGACCAACTTTAAATCTATATATATTTTGTGTTGTATTATGAAATTAGTGTATCATTACAGCATTATTAACCAGCATGTAATTAGATCATACGTATTGTGCACAACAAGGCTGCAACAAAACTTATTTATATATTACCAGGCCATACATTTCCAACCCTGAAAGAGTCAGATGCAATGTTCAGCGCCGAGAAAGCTCCGGAGTGGAAAGATGGTGATTCTTGTATGCGATGTCGTACACCATTTGGAGTGGTACAGAGGAAGGTTCGTCTCAGCACATTACAATGAACTGTTATCTGCATTTAGTAAAGAAAAAACCTTTCTACTCTATTCTCTAGGCATGAGAGAGCCTTGTTAGCTTATAACAGCAAGGTCATCAGCTGATGTGTAGGATGATGTCATAATCAGTTACATCATGAATGACATAGATAAGTTCATCAGGAATGCTCAATTGATGACAGACTAAGCGGTGTTGTACGAATTGTATGGCTTTACTATTTAATAAACATTTTGTTGAATATTTTGAAACTAATTTGACTGGGCACCCAGTCATAGGCAGCAACAGCACCGAGTCAAATTAGTTTCAAAATATTCAACAGCTTACCCATATAGCTTTCTGGAAATTAATAGTCAGGGAGTTCAGGGATCGATCGATCCCAACAACAGCTCAGCTAGAGATGGGCGGGTCATTTCTAAAACTGGATTCCTCCATTGGCACAGGAGATAGAAAAACATGGCGATTGCTTAACCCTTTCATGGTCAAATTATGTCAAGAAAATGTTAATTTTCCCATAGAAAATGTCATTTGCGGAGAAAAGAAAAAAGAATATCTGAAGATTTTTAATGGGCTCGCTTATCAAGCCAGTTATGCCATTGATAAATTTTCAAGAATTCTCATCTCTTGTCCTGCAAAGGGACCTTTCTTAAGACCACTGCAGCTGCTGGTTTTTGGCTGGCTTGACGATTAATGGGTTAAATTAATTTGTCTATTTCTTGAACATTGTTGACTTGACCACTGTTTTAAAGAAGCATGATCTAGTGACTCAAATAATCTTTTGGACAAACTTGTGACTGTACGTCTAAATTAGTTTCCTTTCTTTATTCCCACCCTCCTCAGCATCACTGTCGAAATTGTGGAGAGATATTCTGTAATAAATGTTCAGCACGGATGTCAATCATCCCACGTTTCGGCATTGAGAAGGAAGTGCGTGTTTGTGAAGGATGCTACGAGAAAATCGGCAAGTAAGTATCTAAATCGCAAAACGTCTTAATATTATGCCACCAAGCATGCCAGAAATTATTTTACCTCTGAAGAGGCAGATATTTACTAGATAATAATACATCTACATTTCTTATATATTTAGTCTACTACCTTGTTAAAACAATGCTCTAAACCTGTGATTTAAACAAATAAACTACATGTAGGTGGATCATCCCTGCAACTTATTTGTTATACATTCATATACAGTCAAACCTGACTTAAGTCATCACCTAGGGAGAAAGTCAAAATCTTAGTACATGTGGTTCATCAGGAATGCTCAATTGATGACGGACTAAGCGGTGTTGTACGATTTGTATGGCTACTATTTAATAAACATTTTGTTGAATATTTTGAAACTAATTTGCCTGGGCACCCAGTGATAGGCAGCAACAGCACCCAGTCAAATTAGTTTCAAAATAATCAACAGCTTACCCATATAGTTTTCTGGAAATTAATAGTCAGGGAGTTCATTGCATTGCCAATACTTTTAACCCTTTTATGGCAAAATTTGGTCACAAAAATTACACTATTTGCTTATTGAACTCCATTTGCAGGACAAGAGAAGACTATTTTTTAACATTTACCACGGGAATGACTGGCTCGGTTATCGAGCCAGTCATTCCAGTGGTAAATTTTCAAAAATCGTCTTTTGGCCAGCAAATGGTCATTCCTCCAGACCACTGCATTGGCTGGTTTACTATTTAGATTTTGTTGAGTGTGTTGGGTAGAAAGAGTTTATATGATGGTAATTTATGACAGATGTTCCTAATCAGGTAGTTTTGACTACCAGATATATATATTTATGTATTGATTTTTTATTCTAGATCCTCAGATGTGAAGTCAGATGATGAGCTGCCATCTGAGTACCTGTCCAGTGCTTTGTCAAAGCAATCACAGGTACCTGCCAGATGGGTCAGAAAGACCTGCTGTTGTGTTGTATGTCTCAACAAGGATAATAAATTGAATTCTGAATAATAATTTAATATTTTATTATCCCCCCCAGTCTGGAAGGGGGGGGGGGATATAGCGATCAGCATGTCCGTCCATCCGTCTGTGTCTGTCTGTCTGTCTGTCTTTCCGTCCGTCCGTCCATCCGTCTTGTCAACGCAACTCTCCTAGAGGTCTCAATGGATCAACTTTAAATTTTGTCCACATTATCAGAATCATGTGCATGTGCTTTTTTCGTGTCCGAAATATTGTTCATTACAGAGTTATCCCCCTTTATATATCTTAAAGCCGATACATAAACTGCATTGCCAATCATTTCTTGTCAACGCAACTCCTCCTAGAGGTCTCAATGGATTAACTTAAAATTTTGTCAACATTATCAGTATCATGTGCAGATGTGCATGTGCTTTTTTTGCGACTGAAAAATTTTGCTTTACAGAGTTATCCTCCTTTAAATATCTTAAAGCTGATACATAAACTTCATTGCCAATCATTTCTTGTCAACGCAACTCCTACAGTTTAGCTCCGATTCTTTTGAAAATTGGTACATGTTATCATTACCACGTGTAGGTGTGCATGTGCTATCCGTCCATCCATCTGTCCAAAATGTATGTATGTTCGTCTGTCAGTCCATCCATCTCTGACAATCATTTCTTGTCAACGCAACTCCTCCTAGCGGTCTCAATGGATTAACTTTAAATTTTGTCCACATTATCAATATCATGTGCGGATGTGCATGTGCTTTTTTTGCGGCTGAAAAATTTTTCATTATAGAGTTATCCCCCTTTAAATATCTTAAAGCTGATACATAAACTGCTTTGCCAATCATTTTTCAACGCAACTCCTACAGTTTAGCTGCGATTCTTTGGAAACTTGGTACATGTTATCATTACGACATGAAGATGTGCATATGATATCCATATACTTGTACATCCATCCATCTGTCCAAAATGTATGTTCATCTGTCGGTCCATCCTCATCAGTGCAATTCCTACAGTTTAGCTCTGATTCTTTTGAAAATTGGTACGTGGTATCATTACCACGTGACAGTGTGCGTATGCTATCCGTATACCTGTATGCCCATCCGTCTGTCCAAAAATGTATGTCCGTCTGTCAGTCCATCCATCTCTGACAATCATTTCTTGTCAATGCAACTCCTAGAGGTCTCAATGGATTAGCTTTAAATTTTGTCCACATTATCAGTATCATGTACAGATGTGCATGTGTTTCTTTCGCGGGCAAAAACTTATTCATTACAGAGTTATCACCCTTTAAATATCTTAAAGCCGATACATAAACTGCATTGCCAATCATTTGTCAATGCAACTCCTACAGTTTAGCTGCGATTCTTTTGAAACGTGCTAAGTGTTATCATTATGACATGAAGATGTGCATGTGCTATCCATATACTTGTACATCCATCTGTCCAAAATGTATGTTCATCTGTCGGTCCATCCTCGTCAATGCAACTCCTACAGTTTAGCTCTGATTCTTTTGAAAATTGGTACGTGGTATCATTACCACATGAAGATGTGCATGTGCTATCCGTATACCTGTACGCCCATCCGTCTGTCCAAAAATGTGTATACGTCTGTCAGTCAGTCCATCCATCTCTGACAATCATTTCTTGTCAACGCAACTCCTCCCAGAGGTCTCAATGGATTAACTTTAAATTGTGTCCACATTATCAGTATCATGTGCAGATGTGCATGTGCTTTTTTCATGGACAAAAAATTATTTATTACAGAGTTATCACCCTTTAAATATCATAAGCCGATACATAAACTGCATTGCCAATCATTTGTCAACGCAACTCCTACAGTTTAGCTGCGATTCTTTTGAAACTTGGTAAGTGTTATCATTACAATATGAGGATGTGCATGTGCTATCCATATACTTGTACATCCATCCATCTGTCCAAAAATGTGTGTATGTGTGCAAAATGTATGTTCGTCTGTCGGTCCATCCTTGTCAATGCAACTCCTACAGTTTAGTTACACTTCGTTTGAAACATGGTAAATCTAGTCATTACTATCCAAAGATGTGCATGTGCTTTTATAGCGGCCAGAAAATTATTCATTACAGCATTATCTCCCTTTAAATACCTTTAAGCCGATACATAAACTGCAGTACCAATCATTTCTTGTCAACACAACTCCTACAATTTATCTGTGATTCTATTGAAACTTAGTAAGGATTCTCATTACCACTTGAAGATGTGCATGTGCTATCCGTATGCCTGTACATCCATGCGTCTGTATAGAATGTATGTGTGTCAGTCTGTCGGTCCGTCCATCTCTGCTATGATGTATGTTTATCTGAAATGTTTGGATCCGGGGGTGATATGCCATCTTCTGATGGCTCTTGTATTAAGACTGATAATGTTGAATGTGGTGCATGCATATCATCTAGTACTATTATTACATGATTGTCCACAGTTTCATGCAAATCCCTTGCAGTTCTCATAAAGTGGAACAAACACAATAACATAGTAATTTCATTCATCCTGCTATTCAGCTCTGACTGCTAAGCTTAACCTCTCTTGTGTCAACTTAACCAGTTAGTGGTGAAGCCAGCCAAAACAGACTCTTCTGTGGTCTTGAGTAATGTCCGTTTAGTCTCCAAAGGGAAGATTATTTTTGAAAATTCTTCACTGGAATGACTGGCTCGGTTAGCAAGCAAACCATTTTAGAGGTAGATTTCCCCCAAATTCTTTTTATCTTGACCTGTAAATGGACACTAATTATTCAAAAAATTTAATTTTTTAACCTTTCAATATTCAAGCCGCCCAAAACAGCCTCTATTTTCAGGACAACTGAACGATATTTTGGCAAATTCCAGTAGTAAAATAAATAGCATTTGGAGCATGTTTAGGCCCTGTTGACACAAGAGTTGTTAAAGATAGTGCAATCTAATGCTCAAAGGTGAATGTGGATATTGTTGAAACTGATGCATTGTTGTGTCCGACGTTGTCCGCAGAATATCCTGAAAAATGCTTGTGCTATCTGGGTCCAGGCATTGTTACTGTAGTAACAGGTTATTCATCTTTCTAGTGAAAATGTCTGGTTTTTTGCAAATGTGAAAGAAATATTACACTTATGTGGTGTGGTTATGTACTACTACTCTACAATTCTGAAATGTTTCATGACTGCATTAATATTTAAAAACAATTATTTGTTAATCAGGCTCCCCCACAGCGGTCGGAACAAGAGATGAAAGAAGAAGATGAGCTCCAGCTGGCTTTGGCGATGTCTCAGAGTGAGGCTGAAAGCAAAGAGAAAGAGGTGAGTTAGTGAGTTTAGTGTCACGTGGTGAATACCCTGTTGTATGGTTATATAATATGCTGCTCACCTTCAGCAGTGCACTTGCTACAATGTAAAGCCAATACATTAATTACAAAGATTATTGATAAATGGTAAATATTCACACATAAAATTGTTGTTTTCTTAGAAACAAGGTCACTGTCTTTTAAAAGAAATCATTTGAAGATTTTCACAGTAATTGTACTGGAAGTCAAATTTTTGTTAAAAATATTCACCATACAATGTCTTACATCATAAACAAATTTGAAACTTGGTATTGAACGACCACTTCTACAGAAAGACAGTGTTTACAAAGACAACTTTATTTATTTATTAACTATTCCAAAGTGAATCTCTGCCATTGTCTAGTTCTATCACCACAAAAGCAGAGATATATAGTAATCCATCAGATTCAGCCTGTCCATCTTGTCTTCTGCCATCGCTTATTTATGTTCAGGCTGTAATTTCAACACTCGCATACAGTAACCAAACCTAGTGTATTGATGAATGTTAGGCTAAAGGTGCATCTCATATCAAAATTAGATCAACTTTAGCTACTTTATACGGTTCACTGAACACCATTAGATAATTTTTCTCTACTATGAATGACTCGATATAGTCTGTCTTTAACGCTTAATAGTCAGACACATTGTACGAATTGTATGTCTTTACCATTTAATAAACATTCGGTTGAATATTTTGAAACTAAATAGGCAGCAACAGCGCCTAGTGAAATTAGTTTCAAAATATTCAACAGCTTACCTGTATAGTTTTCTGGAAATTGATTGTCAGGGAATTCGGTGATCGGTCAATCCCAACACGAGCGAGGTGTGAGTGGAGGTTAGCTAGTGATGGGCGGGGCATGGTTAAAACTGGAAAGGTCCATTACCTAGAGACTTGTGATGACGTTCTTCGCGCTCCACCTGATTGTTAACTAATCCTTTACCCCACCAAGACCCATATACAGGAAAGGCTAGGTGAATGGTTTGAAACTTATTTGCCTAGAACTCGTTCCTGTTATAGGCACACGAAGCTCCCTATCAAAATTAGTTTCAAAATATTCAACAGAATATTGTTTGCGCATAAATAATTTTTCATTACTGATCTGTAAGCGTTAAGTAATTGTTAAATAAAAAGCTATGTTGTCAACATATGATGATGATGGCATAAGCACACAATTATGGTGTAATAAAAGCAACATCACTACACTTCCCCACACTTCCCCAATTCCATTCCATGTGTGTGATGCAACCGTAACAACCTAATTGGAGGAAGTGCACCATGTTGCTATGCGAGCAAAATATCCCGATCTTTGCATGATACTTATATAATTTTGTTGTTGTTTCAGCGTGGACGATTGAGAAGTAACTTCTCTTCATATGGAAGCAGTAATGGTGTGCCAGCAATGACAACAGCCACCAGCTCAGTAAGTTGTTAATCGTTATATGTATAAATTGACCCTACAATACATGGAGATGTATGGTCTTTTATTCTATTCAATGCATTTTGATGTAAGTTTGCCATGTGTTTCATGACATGGTATAGCTATTGAAATGCCCAGCTGGGTAGGTTTGTGTGAGGTTTTACTTACCCATTGGGAGAAATGTCTTTTAACTATTAGTGTATGATAGGTGAAAGTTGTTGCATATCAAAAGTATATCAATGTGAAAGCAGATGAAGATTCTGTTTATGCTTGTAATCTTAATACTCTCCCACATACAATTGCACAACTTTTCAGTGCAGTGAATTATCCCCGTTAAGGGTTGTAACAAATTAAAAATAATTAAAAGAATAACCATGAAAAGAAGAACTAACAGTGTGGAAAACGAGAATTAAATAAATAAAAATTCATTCTGAGTTAAAAGAGCCTGGACAAAAAGTAACTCCCTGGACCATCCACTAGTCACAACATGCAACAAGTCCTCTTCAGGAGGCCAGTCCGTGAAGAGTCCAATAACTGAGAACATGTGAACTACAGATGACTCCATCCTGCCTACATTCCCCCACAGGGACTCTTGGAATGGCAAAAGCATCAGTCCGACTGAAACGCTGGTTACGATTATTTGGTATACGTTTATATTTCGCTGAACCCCACACGACTGCATGCTCTAAGTGCTATACATCTCATCTGTTCATTTAACAGTCTAAACATGTTTGCCCAGTAGTGTAGCCACATACGGCACACAAAATGGTATGTCATCGCAGGTATATATTTACAGTAAGGTCAACTGGAGCAACACAGGTTAGGTGACTTGCTCAAGGACACATCGCCCAACATCTATCAAGGAATTGAACCTGCGAACCTGGAAAATTGGTTGAACACTGACTATTATTCTTGCGCAAATTCATTATAAATTTAATACTCTTTTATACAATGAACACTTTTTACCATCTGAGAATTGTCCATTAAGTTCTTAGATCAAATGAGCATCCAACCATAGAAAAGGGACCGCTCTGCCTTCTGGCAGAGTGTAAGTAGGAAAAAGGGAACTTTCTTACCTAGCCATTTTATTTTCCCAGATCCCTTCTCCAGGTAATTTTATAGACTATAGCTAGTCTGGATGGCTTCTCCAGTGCTGTTTGCATGCTACTTCGCTGCAACCTGATATCTGTACAAGAGTTCTTCACAAAACCAAACCACCCAATAAGTACACTGGTACCTGGACTAGAAAAGGCTTACGCAGACTATGTAGACTCCATAGACAAGGAAAGGAATCCTTTAGATGATATCCTTATAGCTGCAGAGTACAGCTAAAGAATGAGAATCTCTTCATGAATGAAGCTAAGAATGAGTTTACCCATATACACCTATCACTGACAGGTGAAGTGGGTGACAAAGGTATCTCTCCGAGGCAGGGTGGAATGGAAGAAGAGCAAAATTCTCGGCTTAACTGATGTGTAGCTCCTCAGATATCGCTGTACATTGCATCATGGGAAACATAACCTTCCAATGTTTTTGTAAAATGTGGTTGCACGGATAAAGGAACTCTGTGGCCAAGAATAGGCAGCAGTATACAGCAACTATGCTCAAGTTCGGATGGCTAACTATAGTCAGGTTGCTGTTTTACTGAACATGCACAGTTGCTATGCCCAAGCGAATGCTGTTTAGTCAACTATAATTTGTTGGTACCCGATTCCCCATTGAATTACTATTGCAGAAAATTTGGATACGAATACCAGTCTCGATTAAAGGGATATTCCACTGGGGGATTTTATGCATCTGACGTAAAGTACTAATTTTCTGCATTAATTTGAGACCAAGAGCACAATTTTATGCCAACAAATAAAAAAGATATCCTCAATTTAAATTGCTAAAGTAACCAGTAGATAGAGCCGTCATTTTGGACAAGCAGCTGACGTCACCGACACACCTACTCTGTCTGCCCGATCAAGGATAGCCATAACCAGGGGAGGTAAATCTTGCATCTCGTGCATAATTAGCGTACTGGCTAAACAACTGACACTTTGCCACAGTGTTTGGAGGAAATTAAAGTGGAATTAGTGTCCCGATGATCGCGCCAGTCATTGTAGTGCTAAATTGTCAAAAATTGTTTTCTTATGGGCAATTTCTATTTTTTTAAAACATTGAAGGGTTATGCCAGGAGCGTGTTTGTGATCAACCAGCTACAACAAATTCTTGAAAAATGTTAGTTGAATAAATGTTGAATGTAATTTCTCTGAAAGCTGTTGCTATTGCAACTTCTGCTTCCAGTCAAATTCCAGTTTCAAAATATTCAACAGGCGGTAATTATGGGTCAAAATTTAAAAATTTGCGATCAATTAGTTAACCCTTTCAAGGACAGAAAAGCAGAAAGCTTAAAATTTACCCTGCATAGGCATATTGTGTGAAACTAATTAGTTTGGAAGCTACTGCAACATAATTCCAGGAAAATTTAATTCAGAATATTCAACACTCAAAATAGTTATTTTAAAATTGGGAGTAAACGTTGTACATGATTAATAACGCTGGATTTCAATAGTGTGAAAGCACTAAACTACTAATTATGTCTAGCGTACACTTGTCATTATTTACTAGCTGTCACCTACTATCGTCTACGAAGTAAGCCGCTAAGTGGTTGCCTATAATTGACCGACCGGACAATCAGAGACATCGTTTCATTTTGGTTTGCAAATCCCGTTTTACAATTCATGCAAGCAAATACGACGTTAATTGTCGAGTTTGATTCTGTTATATTAAAAATAAGTACCGCGCCTTTTGTTTTGAAATGCATGACACATTATTTTTAAATTATACAATGTATATGCTCTAAACTTGTGTCTTCCAAATTTAAATGTGGAAGATATCCATCCAGTGCCGATGTTATGAAGCCATCTTTCAGTTAGGCCCTTTTCATGCGGATGCTTCTGTGTGGATCGGTATCTGAAAATGTGAATTTCCGTACCCTTTCCATGATCGTTTCTATTACTGCAAGCCCATGCTTGACATGCGGACATGATGCGATTTAACCATTTCACGCTAGCACTGGCCTCTGCAATCATCAAGTTGAGGACGCAGGTCAAAAGAACGCTATTTTGAGAATTTACAACTAAAACGACTGTCTCAGTAACTGAACCAGCCATTCCAGTGGTCAATTTTCAAAAATAGTCTTCGCTTGGCCTGCAAATGGCCATTCAGTAAGGAAATATTCTGATTTTCCTGACAGAATTTGGTCATTAAAGGGTTAATTAATATTCGGCAGTCATAACGCGAAGTAAACAGGTAAATCTAAAAGCGCCAACATGTCAAAGATTCGGACACATAGTGAAGTGTCCCCTATGCCATGTAGTTGACTGAGCCACACCCTCCTGACTAAGTACTGTGGATAGATTTTGTGTTTGGAGATCAACCCGAGGTCTTGACGTCTCCTTATAGGAAATGCATGAGTTTAGAAGTGGAACAAGTAGGAGGGCAATAGGTTTTTGAGGTATCAGGCACACAGGTTGTCAGAGATGTAGCCTGATCACACTGGCAGGGTAGCGGGAAGTAGAAGTCGACTAGCAGGCAACTAGGCCTATTAAGAGAATGGCCTATGAAGTGAATGGCCACCAGACGTGTGATCCTGAGTCTGAACTGGCACTTTAGATAGTTATTTTAAAAAAACCTAGAATATGGTTCCTTTTATTGGAAGGAAGAATAGAAACCTAATAGAGAAGTTGGTGGCAAGTAGTCCACACGAGAGATAATATCATTGTAATTTAGCAGAAAGATTCAGAAACCGTACTTAAATTAGGATAGATCCTATATAGCACAGGAATCTTTTCAACCAAGCTTTGATGCCCGGAATGGTTAGCCTAATTAACCTTGCTTGTCATCGCAAACACTTGCGCGTCATCATGAATCACCGCCGGCCACACAGCCTAATCTCAAACTTATTACTCATAATCATCATCCTGCCCGCCGATTGGTCAAAACAGTTTTCCGTTTAGCGCTTAGAAAACATTCCTTTCTATATCTATGCAAATGCTAGATCGCCTTGGAAAACATCGGCTCTATCATTCTTTTTTTAACGCATTTATGTCCGTATCTGTGGAGCACTCTATGGATGTTAAACATCTCTATGTCCAACTTGGGAAGACAAGAGTAACGCCCCTTTATATAGATATAATAAGTGCTAGATTGCCTTGAAAAACATCGCCTATATCGTACTTATTTCAACTCATTTATGGCCGTGTCTGGATAGAAATCTATGGATTTTACACATCTCGATGTCCAACTCTGAATAAATTAGAACAAATTACAGGAAACAATGGCGTTGTAAAACAGTTGAATGATGTTTTATTTGATCATTTTACAACACAATATGGTATTTAATAAAGGTATAACACAATATTTAGACAGTAGTAAGACATTTCAAATACCCAGTTGAGGTAGTACCATTATAGACATGATAGAATGCGATCGTTATTCCTGACTGATTCCCGATCCATAAAATCACATTTTCAGCTCTGAATTTTGCGATTCTGACAAAAAATTCTGAGGGGAAAAAAATGTGACAAATATTTATCGTAGTGTATAGTACGCAGTAGCTATTTATAACATGTAATTTGGGCAAAAAAGTGGGCAATATCTACAAAATTTTACGATAATCATGAATAATTTTTACTATAAATTCCTATGTAGTTGGCTCTTTTTTGTTTAAAAGTAAACTTTAATGTAGAGAATAGTTAAGCTCAACCCACCACGCCCCACTCAACCCATTCTGCTCTTTCTCGGAAAAAGTAACGTGCCATGTATCGAGTGTTTGCACAATTAAGGAATATCACAAAATAATGTCTTGTATTCGTCGCATAACCATGAAGATTGCACCCCATATTTTGACATAGTAGTTTGACACCAGTCATCTAATAGATGTGTAGCATAATTAAAATCTCACTAAAAGAATGTCATGGCATGGTTTGCACCCGTTAAAATGGTTAAAATATTGTCTCCATTCCAACCAAGCTTGTGATGTGCATCTGTGAATTCTTTCCATTACGTTCGTTTTGGGGCAACTGATATTTGATCATGTGCCCCCCCCCCCCCCCCAATTGCGCATAGCACAGTGAGAGAAATCAAACCGCAAAATAAATAAACACTTGCACATCTTGTGTTAAGCCCTCACATTGAGAGCAATAGTTTGGGGGCAAGTACTAAGTAGCACAAGTAGAAAGTACTGGTACTCTCGAAGAAAATTTGCAATATAAAACACAATATCACAGGAATTTGGCTTTCAATCCTATCAGAAAGAGCACTTGTAAAAACCTGCATCCATTGAATTTACTAAAACCTGACTTATTGATTAACCACGATGAATCTAACCAATCATGATCTGCATTATATATTTGCTTTGAGTCATCATCTGATTATCATAATGTAAGAGTTGTCTAGTCACCCCAAACTAAATTGCCCCAGTATAACACAAATCTCGCCAATTAATATAATGTTGGCAAATGCATTCTGTACATAATATCATATTAATTTGCGATATTAATGTTTGCAGTGTCAGAAAATGTTGGTATTTATATATTTCAGTTTCACGCCTCCAATCACAAGAGGTTTATTTCATGACCGACCCACCAACATAAGAAGGGGTCTGCCTGAATTTGACTTCTCGGGCGTTCAAGCAATTTTTAAACCTTTTTTGGCGGGGTATTATGTAATGCCGCCGTCTGTCCGGGCGGGCGGGCAGTCGGGCGTGTGGCCGTGCAGGCGGCAGAGTGGTTTCCGGATGATAACTCCGTTACTGTTTGTCGGATCGCATTGAAACTTCATAGGGTGGTTGGACTTGGTCTTGGGAAGAAACCTATCGAAATCGACGATGATCCGAAATCCTAGATGGCCGCCAGCCACCGGCGGCCATCTTGAAAATTGGTTTCCGGATGATAACTCTGTTACTGTTTGGCGAATCGCATTGAAACTTCATAGGGTGGTTGGACTAGGTCTTGGGAAGAAACCTATCAAAATCGACGATGATCTGAAATCCAAGATGGCCGCCAGCCACTGGCGGCCATCTTGAAAATTGGTTTCCGGATGATAACTCTGTTACCATTTGGCGGATCGCATTGAAACTTCATAGGGTGGTTGGACTAGTTCTTGGGAAGAAACCTGTCGAAATCAACGATGATCTGAAATCCAAAATGGCCGATGTTATTATTTCTGGAATAAATTTTGCCCTGTAGGTGGGGCTTAAAATACACCTTCCGTATCCTCTGCGTGTGGTACGAGGCGACTAAAGGAGGTAAGGGTGGGGTAACCCTGACAGAAACCTCGAGTGCTGAAGACGGAGGTTCCAGGCCGCATGGCGCACTCTAATAAACCATGGATCCACGCACTTAACGCTTATGATCATGTCGATAGTCACTTACATGACTGACGGTATGATCAGTGAACGAAAAGAAGAAAGAAGAAGAAATCCAAAATGGCCGCCAGCCACCGGCATCCATCTTGAAAATTGGTTTCCGGATTATAACTCCGTTACCATTTGGCGGATCGTATTGAAACTTCATAGGGTGGTTGGACTAGGTCGTGGGAAGAAACCTATCGAAATCGACGATGATCCGAAATCCAAAGTGGCCGATGTTATTATTTCTGGGATAAATTTTCTCCATTTTTAGCTCGAATTTACGAAGTCCGATGATGATGATGGCGTTGTCCAATTTGCGTTTAGCTCAATTTGTCTGTTTATATCTCATTCGGTTAATCATACTTACCCAAATTTGAGCAAATGATTCCTTATAATAACACAGCATCACACAATGACCTTGGCAGTCTAAAGGTTGAGGTCAATCATACTGGCCCCAAACTAGAACACCACATACCTCCGTATAATGACACAGCATAACAGAATGACCTTAGGCGTAAAAGGTTAATGGTCAAGGTCACTGTGGCCTTGGAAAGAGGTGTTTTTTTCAACATGAACAGTTTCTGTTTAGCTCAAACTTTATCTAATCTTTGGTTAATTGTACTGGACCCAAACTTGGACATATGCTTCCTTATAATGCCCTCTTCCTTTCTCCCCTTCCCAAAATTCACATTTTGCAATTGGTTCAACTTAGCGGTTCATGTCTCACTTTTGGTTGAGTATACCGAACTCAACCATGGACACATATTTCCTTCCTTATAATTGGAGGGCATCATACAATGATGTTGGGTCAAAAGGGAAAAGGTCAATGTTATTGTGAAATTGGTAAAGTTTGGTATTTTTTCAACATGAACATTTTGTGTTTGGTTCAACTTAGCGGTTCATATCTCATGTTTGCTTAATATTCATGGACACAAATGTGTACACATACTTCCTTATTAGGAGAGTGCACGACACAGTGACCTTTGGGCTAAAAGGTCAAAGATCATTATTATTGTGATAATGGTAAATGCCTGTTTTTCCAGCATTAACATTTTGTGTTTAGCTCAACTTAGTAGTTCATATCTTATGTTTTGGTTAATCATATTGGCCCCAAGCTTAAGCACATGCTTCCTTATAATGACACAATATCCTTTTAGGTCAAAAAGTCAAAGGTAATTTTGGTCTTGAGAAAAACTTTTTCAACAGTGACGTTGGTTTTGTGGTTAGCTCGACTGTTTATATCTCAGGTTTTCTTAATCATACTGGAGCCAAAGTTGGATACATGCTTCTTTATCACGAGTGGGAATGACAGATGACACCTTGGAGTCAAAATGACAATGGTCAAGGTCACTGTTTCATTCCTAAAAACTAGTTTTTATCAAAACTAACATTTTGCGTTATGCTCAACGTAGCAGTTTATTTCTTATGTTTGGATATGCATATATGGTCCATATTCAGACACATCCTTCCATATAATGATATGGCATCGCACAATCACCTTGGCATCAAAAGGTCATGGTCAGTGCGATAATGACAAAACTCAAGGGTTTTCTCAACAATAACATTTTACCTTTACCTCAACTTAACAGTTCATATTTCATGTTGTATTAAAAATATTGCACCAAAGCTTGGACCTTTGCTATTGAAAGGGGATTAGACAATAATTTTGAAGTCAAAAGGTCAAAGGTCATGGTCATGGATAAGTGTGTTGATAAGCCTTCTATTTTCATTTTATGTTTGAAGTCAAGCTTCAAAATTCATTGCCAAGTCATAAAGTCGAGCTTCATGCAACCACATTTCTGGTTAAATACTGTTTGTTGCTGTGGAAAATATCATACCATTTTGTTTTTTTGGATAACAAACAGCATTAGGCCTATCTTTCTGTGCGAAAGATGTTTCACACCACAAGACACATGCATCCATAAAGGTGATGCGGCCCACATGTTTGGAAGAATTTCTTCATTGTCATAATACCAGCAGTATCATTAACTCTGCGGTGGCCAAACATTTCCATTAAAAAATTGGTTTCGTTGGATGGGACTGTTAGGAACAATGAAAAGTAGTAAGCTGTTGTTAATACTTGTTGCGGTGTGCTATCAGAGGTGGAATTTGAAGTTAAAAGCTTAATTGCCAGTTTAAGTAAGATTGTTGACACAAGAAACTTATTGTGGTTCCAGATGTGATTTGGAGGCTTATTAGGTTGTCATGTTCATGGTTGTCAGTCGAGGAGAGGCATGTGTGTGGCCATTACTAACACATTCTGTGGGATGATTGCTTTGTTCTTGAACTAAATTAATTTTCTAGAGTTGATGTGCACCTGTCATCTGAATCATGATTCATATCGCATCCACAACACAAAGAGGTTTTGGACATTACCAACTCAAACATCGATTAATGTTCTTGGAGTATTGAGGTGTGAGAATCGTCAGCATCGTGTTAACCCTTACCACTCTGATGTCAATTTTATATCTTTTACTGTGTTAATAGGAAAGAAACTGGTCTATATTTTTCTATGACAGCACCATCTTCCACCAAATTTGTTGAAAAATGAACACCAGTTCATCTTTTAATGTAATTTGAAAATTAAAGATTTTGACATCAGAGTGGTAAGGGTTAACTGTTATCAAACTTTTATTGTCAGCATTGTATTAACAAATTCACAATCTATTATCTCGTTACTGTGGTGTGTTGACTGTTCACAATTCTGTACACTTATGGCAAATTCATTGTGTATTTAGGGGTGGGTTCAGGCACTAAACACCACTAGCAGCATGCACCATAATGATTTGTTATTAGGTCAGTTGGCAGCTATCTTGAATTTCTCATAAATTAATTTTGATATCAGTTGAAAGTAGGGCTGTAACAATACGTTATGCCAAAATACGATATGTATCATGATACACTGGTCACGATATGATACATTATTTTGTCACTAAGTTTCATCTGAATCTGTCCATTTTATGCCACTCTCCATCTCTCGGTGCAGATAAACAAATAATTAACATATTCAGATGAAATTTACTGAAAATGGTACACTTGTGCATAACTTTAATTATAGCATACCGGAAAATATCAACGCATGAAGGACGCCATAGGCATATTTTCCTGTATCGCGTGTGTATCGATGCAACAGGTCACGATACAATATGTGTTTCGTGAACATGCGTATCGCGATTCACCGATATATCGGTGGATCGTTACAGTCCTAGTTGAAAGACTACTCATAATTAACCTCTTGGACGATTTCATTCAAACTCAGCTGGAATGGCCCAATGGTGGTAGGCTTCAGAACTTGTATAAATAATTTTGATTGGTCAATTTTCCTAGCGGCCATATTAAATTTTTTTTAAATCTCGAGAAATCAGTTCAAAGCCTACTTGTCCGATTTCATCCAAACTTGTGTGGAAGGACCCTCTATTGGTACCATTTAGAAATTGTATACATAACTAGAACACATTTACTGAAGTAACTGTAACTCTGCGATCACTGGGCATTAAGGAGTATTATACGCCCTCTTCTCACATGATCATTGAACATGTCTGATGCTGATCTGATAAAAAGTGTTGTCGTAGTTCAAAGATCCATAGTTGAAATTCCCATAGTTTTTCACAGGGTATGGAAAAGCTGATTTCTTGAAAACCAGTAGCCTTGACCCTAAAGTATAAAATCATGTGTCCTGATTTGCTGTAGTGAAATTTTTACCAAAATCAAGGAAAATGCCATTAAATGTCAAATAAAGGTGAAATTAATGAATTAAATTGAAAGGGAGGCCATTCATGCAAAGAAACTGACCGATTTTAGTTTTTGGTATGAATTATCTCCCTTTACCTGTTGAAGTTGATTGAGTCAATAATTTCTCCTTTATTTGACATTTAATGGCCTTTCCCTTGATTTTGGGTCGGATGTGTGACTACGAATTCTGGAAGGATGTTAAGTTTCAACATGATCTGCAGAAACCTTAAGGGGAGTCGCTATCAGAATATCACTTTCATACATTTCCTATGGGGCATTTTGGGCATGGACAAGCGTATTCCTCGGAAAGTATTCACTGGATCCAAAAGAAAAATAAATAGCATCCCAGGCCCTAAGGTTAACTGAAAGTGTCTCACGTTTGGAGGCTAAAAATCGCAAATTGTACTCAATGAACCAGGAAAATATGTAGGTGTCAGATGCGGGTTAACAGATGCTAGAAGTCTTAAGTTTCTCCATGATCTGCAAGAAACTCTAGGACGAGTTGCTGTCCGAATAGCACTCCCTTACATTTCCAATTTGACTTTTTGGACAAGAAAGCGGGGGGGAATTCTCGGGAACCATAGACCAGATCCAATTTATGCAGATGATCTATACATGCCTTGTGCGTACTAGAAATGTACAAAGTTTAGATATGATATTTCCAAAACTGGGTCATTTATCATCAAATCAATTTCCAATACATTCCCTATTGACATATTTGTCTACGATATAAAAATTGAGTCAATAATTTGATCAAAACTGTAGGAGGAGATAGGTTGTGAAATTCCTTGAGAATAATAATAATTATAAGAATAAAGATCCTGAGAAAAAAACAATAATCTGCGATAGATCGCAGATTAATTACGATTGGTCAATTTTTCAGCGTCAATTTTGGATTTTCTGATTACGGAGCAAATTAGTCACCATTGTATATGCTGGCACAGTATTATAGCCGTATGGTGGTTGGACCAGGCAGTAGCTAGAAGAATAAAAAGATCTTTGAGAAGCGCCATGGTGAACTGAAAGTTGTTGACAAATTGTGGAGATGAAATGAACATGTGCTCTTCGATCTGTCCAGAATTTGTGTCCAACCAAGTCCTGCTTTTGCCAAATTTAAATAGTAAAATATTTTAAAATCAAATGATAAAGAACTTTCCTGAGAGTTATCATAAAACCTTACAGAATAAAGATCAGCCTATTAAAAGTAAAGTTATGCACGGCCAATCATAGTCAGCTCGGGGTCAACTAGAAAAGTGGAAGTGGATGAGTGCTGACCAAAAATAGAGTAGGAAATTAAATTAGTGAAAAGTAAGTGAGAGAGAGCATGATAAGCCAGAGCAAGAGATATGAGCCTGAACATCCACTAGCTGTAACATCCAGAGTCATCATCAGAAAGCCAGTCCATAAAGCGTCTCTCGAAGCAGGAATGTGTGAAGTACTGAGGTGGTCCTCCTGTCCTCTTTCCCCACAATCTATCCGAATAGCAGAAGCTTCAGACCAGACGGCAATCCTGGCTATCCGCTAAGAGGTTACCATCTGTGTTCTCAAGCCTTCCCTCAAGAATGGAAAATCAGCGGCTACAAGCACCACCGTATCTATACTTTATATGCAAAAATCTAGCCTTGTATTGAAATTAGCTCATGAGATGTCCAGCTAATTTGGCATAGCCAGCCATATGTGTCTTAACCTTGATATGATCACGTGGGAAGTTTTAGACACAAATTTCATTGTACATTCTTATACAAAGCCAGTATCCAATCATAGACGTCAGACCGACTGCACTGTGGCATAATAATAATAATAATAATAATATTTATTGTATCCAACCCATGATGGGTCATTACAAGAATGAGTTAACGCTTAACATATCTACATAGCAGCACCACATATACAAACAAGTTATAAAGTTACTACATGCAATGCAAGCACGCATGCACACATGCGCGCACACGCATGCACACACACCGCACACAAGGGTAAGTAACCTGTACATTGACACTTACTGCGTCAACGTCTTTGATCGTTTTTTAAAAGCCTTGAAGCAAAAACTTGCCACTTTTATGGCAGAATTATCAGCTGTCAGCAAGTAGATAAACTTATCTTTGCAGCTTAAAGTTTGAAAATTCACGCTTAATGTGTAAATATGTCCATAGAGAGTCATTCGTTCATCGTTATAGAATGGACATTGAACTAGGAAATGAGTTTCATCTTCAACCTCACCTAAGTTACACAGGCTACATACCCTACTTTCGATTGGTGTTTTTGGCTGGGTAAATCTATCAGTTTCAATATGTAGGCTGTGATTAGATGTCCTTAAGCGGGTTAATGTAATTCTATACTCACCATTCTTAACAGTTGTGAGAGTTTTCAAAAGTGAAATTTGATTTAAATGTAACATATGTTCTAAGTTTATTTGAATCTGTTCGGGCAAGAGACCTGTTCCATCAGGTTATCAGTTCATCTTTCATTGTATTGATACAGTTCTCCGTTTGGGCAAACCCCCCCCCCTCAGATGATTCTGATTAATTCATTCACTGGTCCTACCCATGAGCTAGCACGGTTCCTTGCTAGCCTTTTAGGGAGATGATATGCTTTGCCAAGCAAGGAGATTGGGCAGGCGTCTTCTAGACGGAGTCTGTACTTTAAAACTGCTTTCATTACTGAAATTCCTATGGAAAACAGCTCCAATTCACCGCTCACTGCATCAGTTGTGGAATATTTTCCAAGTCCGAGTATATGTCATGCATAACCGAGAAGAATTTTCTCTGCAGATAGACTTTCCAATTTCTTGAAGAGTCCTTGTAGAGATGTGGAACAAAGGGATGAATCCCTTATTTCACACCCATACAAGGCAATACTGAATAGGCTCGATTAAAGAATCATACAGACTTAATGCAACTTTTGGAGACAAAGATTCATGACATAGTAACTTTTTCAATTTAAAGGTAGCTTTTTGTGCTTTGAATTTTAAGTTATCCTTATCCAATTTGGCGGGGTATGTAATGGCGCCGTCCGTCCAGGCGGGCGGCCGGCCGGCAGAGTGGTTTCCGGATGATAACTCTGTTACCGTTTGTCTGATCGCATTGAAACTTCATAGGGTGGTTGGACTAGGTCTTGGGAAGAAACCTATCGAAATCGATGATGATCCGAAATCCAAGATGGCCGCCAGCCACCGGTGGCCATCTTGAAAATTGGTTTCCGGATGATAACTCCGTTACCGTTTGTCGGATCGCATTGAAACTTCATAGGGTGATGGGACTAGGCCTGGGGAAGAAACCTATCAAAATCGACAATGCTACAAAATCCAACATGGCCGCCAGCCACCGGCGGCCATCTTGAAAATTGGTTTCTGGATGATAACTCCGGTACCCTTTATCGGATCGCTTTGAAACTTCATGGAGTGGTTGGACTAGGACTGGGAAAGAAACCTATCGAAATTGACAATGATTTGAAATCCAAGATGGCTGCCAGCCACCAGTAGCCATCTTGAAAATTGGTTTCTGAATGATAACTCTGTTACCATTTATCGGATCGCTTTGAAACTTCATAGAGTGGTTAGACTAGGTCTGGGGAAGAAACCTATCAAATTCGATGATGATCCGAAATCCAAGATGGCCGCCAGGCACCGGTAGCCCTCTTGAAAATTGTTTTTTTGGATGATAACTCTGTTACCGTTTATCGGATCGCTTTGAAACTTCATAGAGTAGTTGGACTAGACCTGAGGAAGAAAGCTATCGAAATTGACAATGATCCAAAATCCAAGATGGCCACCAGCCACCGGTAGCCATCTTGAAAATTGGTTTCCGGATGATAACTCTGTTACCATTTATCGGATCGCTTTGAAACTTCATAGAGTGGTTAGACTAGGTCTGGGGAAGAAACCTATCAAATTCGATGATGATCCGAAATCCAAGATGGCCGCCAGGCACCGGTAGCCCTCTTGAAAATTGTTTTTTGGATGATAACTCTGTTATCGTTTATCTGATCGCTTTGAAACTTCATAGAGTGGTTGGACTAGGTCTGAGGAAGAAAGCTATCGAAATCGAAGATGATCCGAAATCCAAGATGGCCGCCAGCCACAGGCGGCCATCTTGAAAATTGGTTTCCGGATGATAACTCCGTTATCATTTATCTGATCGCTTTGAAACTTCATAGAGTGGTTGGACTAGGTCTGAGGAAGAAAGCTATCGAAATTGACAATGATCCAAAATCCAAGATGGCCGCCAGCCACCGGTAGCCATCTTGAAAATTGGTTTCTGGATGATAACTCCGTTACCGTTTATCGGATCGCTTTGAATCTTCATAGAGTGGTTGGACTAGGTCTGCGAAAGAAACCTATCGAGATTGACACTGATCCAAAATCCAAGATGGCCGCCAGCCACCGGTGGCCATCTTGAAAATTGGTTTCCAGATTATAACTCCGTTACCGTTTATTTGATCGCTTTGAACCGTCATAGGATGATTGGACTAGGTCTGAGGAAGAAACTTATCGAAATCGACAATGATACAAACTCCAAGATGGCTGCCAGCCACCGGGGGGCCATCTTGAAAATTGGTTTCCAAATGATAACTTCGTTACCGTTTATCGGAACCCTTTGAAACTTCATAGAGTGGTTGGACTAGGTGTGGATAAGAAACCTATCGAAATTGACGATGATCCAAACTCCAAGATGGCCGCCAGCCATGGACTGCCATCTTGAAAGTTGGTTTCTGGATTTCATTTATTGGATCACTTCCTACAGTTGTTGGAATATGTCTGGTGAAGAGATAGTATTATGTGCCATTTGCGGAGCTCTTGTTGTTAAAAATTATAGCCTTTGTTTTCGAAAGGTTGACCTCAAGTTTCCACTTATGACAATAATTATTTTAATTATCTAAACACTGCTGTAAGCCATCTTTGGATTCTGATAAAAGGACAATGTCATTGGCATACATGAGACATTGTAGTTTACTGTCACACAGATCAACAGGATATGTATTCCCCTTGACTAACTCTACAGGCAGGTTGTTTATGAATAATGAGAATAGCATAGGGCTTAATATTTCTCCTTGACGACCGCCTTGGTATATCTGAAATGAAGGAGTTAGCCCATCCTTTAGCTTTGGACAGCTGTATATTTAGCTATACATGGGTTTTTTTACTGAGTAGAAATGACCCCTAATTCCAGTATTCAAGATCTTATAAAATAGACCGGACCACCAGACTTTGTCGAATGCCTTGCTAAAATCTACGAAGCATGCAAATAGCATGTGTACACGTAGGCGTCAATGAGGCTTTTTAACACAAACATGTTATCGGCTGGTCGAGAGGACTTTTAAAATCTGATTTGTTCTTCAGCTCTATGCCTATGTGCCTCTAATTAGTTCACAAGACAAATGTTAAGAATGGAGCTGAATACTTTAGACAAGTTACTGCAAATTGTGAGAAATTTTCAGGGTTAATTGGATTTCCGGCTTTAAAAATTGAGATGATAAACCTGGCCCGCCATTTCTCGAGTTATTTACCACTAGAGAAAAATTAGTTAAAAATTACAGTGAGTGGGGATGCAAACATATTCGCACCAGCTTTCAGCATCTCATTGGCGTATTGCTTTGTTGGGCTTTAAGTTTGTTAGAACATTCCTAGTATCTTCATAGGAAATCCTATAGATTAACTCATTGAAACATGGCTGTTCTTCAAGCTCCCTAATTTCAGCCTTAATTACATCATCTAGGCCAGGATTCTCATGGGGAGTAGTACCTAACAATTTCTTATAGTAAAGGAGCCAAGTTTTTGCATCTATTGCTTTAGATGGCTTACTGTTGTGTCCAGATTTTAACTCATTAAACAGTTTCCAATACGCTGATGTGTTGTTGTGATGCATCATGTCTAATTTATGCAAAATATGTGATTTATATTTGTGCTTAGTACTTTTAATTATGGATTTGTATTTCTTTTTTACCGCAAACATACGTTCTCATATGTTTGTGTCAAAAAGATTTCCTGTTAACAGGCGGCTAAGCTTGTTAACAGGCGACTAAGCCTTTTACATTCTCGCTTTAATTCCAGACATGGCAAGTCAAACCATTTTTGGCGAGGCATACATTTTTTAAAGTACCTTTTCTTACGCAAAGACCTATCAGCCAATATAATCAGGTTTTCTGTAAATACATCAAGTAGGTCATCTGCAAGTATGTCATGTGAATTCCCATGTTCAATATAAGTAAGCTTGTTTATAATATCAGGACATTTCAAGGCAAGATTGAATTTAGTGTGAATCTTTATCCCATTTAAACTGATTTGTAGGAGCTTGAAGTTTAAGCTGACTATTAGCAGTTGATTGATATTTCAAGTCTAAGGAAACCATGCAGTGGTCAGATAATGTTTCAAGCCATTCGTGCACATGGAAATGATTGATTACTGAGTAAAGTGGGTGGTTAACCAGGGCATAATCAACAGTACTACTCCCATTATATTTGTGACAGGTGAGACAACCAAAGCAGTCACCTAATGTTCTGCCATTCAGAATCTGTAAACCAGTGGCTTTACAAAGATTAAGCATATCATTACCAAATGCGTTAGAGGATTTGTCCTGGTTAAGCCTTTTCCTCAGTGGTTTATCGAATCGATAGTCATCAGGGAGAGGTAGATAACTGTCATCCTCTTCCATGATGAAATCCTCCATATCTAAGGTATGGGCATTAAAGTCCCCAACAAGCATGATTTACCCTTTTGGGGAGAAGTGTGCTATATCAGCTTCCAGTTTGGCATATAAATCATTGCCTTCTCGTAGACTAAATTAAGAATGTTTGGGGCTGACATAAACGAATGCAAGATACATATCATGCTGCCAATTGAAAAATGTTTTAGATAATTTTAACCAAACTTTGTCAAATGGTATGTTGGGGGAGTTGACCTGGCATACTCCTTCACTGATTTTAGATTTGACTAAAGCCGCTATTCCGCCAGAGTATTTCTTAGCTTTTTTATGTTTGGGCGTGCAACTTTGGGCAACATTAACAAAGCCATCTAAATTAATATGGTCATCAGACCCAACATGGGTTTCTATTAACTCAATTATATCTTTAGACGATAAGATTTTCTTAGCTTCAGGACGATCGAGTTTAGAACCAATGAACAAGTTATTAACCCCTTTGACATTCCAAGCACACACTGAAAGACTTGATCTATGTATTATATGAATAGTAATTCTCCGAGTTCATATCATCCTGCCTAGGGGAATAGTTTGTGTAGCTCGCGGGGTTATGTACTTGTCCATTAGTAGATTTCCGCCCATTGTACCGCAAGTGCACGATGACTGGGATAGCTGGTTAGCTGCGGATCTCGGGGTTGCGGATCCCATATGACGTCTCTCCGAGAAATACAAAGACCGACTTCTAGGGCCAGTGGAACACTGATGTTCCAGTGGGGCCGTGCGACCATTGCCGCCAAGATTGAACCACGGTGTCATCCCAACTATTAGTGTCACCGGTATGTCTGTCCATACTAATTTAGAGTTATGGAACAATTTGTAATTAAAACAGTAGAAATGTTAATGTATACACTATACAAACAAGATAATCGTTTGACAGTAAATGAACATACAATAATACACTCTATAGAGCTAACTGGTGTTCTTTCTATGTCGTGTCACCGGAGGTACCACACAGGTTCTTGAATCTGCAGGGGTATCCCCGCAAGAGAAGCATCCGCAACGAAGTCACTAAGTAGCTTAATATAAGCTAATATACCCCTAACACACACAAAGAAAATATTGTTGTTGTGAGAGGAAAGTGCCTCGCGCAGGCCTCCGTCATAGGAAAATGCCTTCAACGCCGAAGCAGAGGAAAAGAGCTGGCAAAAAGGGCCACTCTTTTGTTCAACAGAAAATGCTAAGTGCTGAAAATCCTAGTGAAGCTACTGTTACGGTGTTGCACACTGGTTTACGTGAAGACGGGACGAACGATTTCCGAGGAATTCCCAGGTCACCATCTTATGTAGTTTCAAAGATACTGTATTGGTAGATGCCGCTTTATTTATGCGGGCCTTCTGCTACAGTCTAACCTACCAATTAGTTGTTAGAAACGGAAACTAGCTTTGGCCGCAAGTGGCAGGAATTCCTACCTATCTTTAGATACAGTTGTCCAATGGGCGCATACGCTCAGCTTCCCGTAGGTCGCTTTGGAATAGCATCTACCTCCAAGGACAGCATGCGTACATGTTACGACACAAGGCATCCGAATTCGATGAAAATCTGGCTACCCTGCTCCGCAACCACATAAAACATCACCTGGACAATGGCTACGTTTCACACAAGCAAGTTTGATTACTAACATGTCATTATGGTGAGGGGTGGGGTGACGGATATCCATCGCGAGCATCCTTCCCGTGCGGGCGTGACGAGCTCCAACACTTCATCCAGACACTGCAACGAATTGGATGGAGATCCGCATCTCATCCATCACAACATGCTACGGATCTAACAGTTGACCTGACGTTAGGGTTAAGTTCCAATATGCCCAAATATGCACTGCGGGCCGGTAAATAAACTAACTAACTCACATTTATAACTATATGTTTTCGCAGTGCTTCCTTCATTGGCAGGGTTATCTAGCTAACATGTATCCGAAGATAGTGGGGGTGGGGGGTGGGGGAGTATGTAAATCTGCACTTTAACCATCACCGCTCGGAAACTTCCGATAGTTTCCCAGGGTCGGATCCGATCAACGTGCTGATGGGAAATCCAGACAATTAGAAAGCCATACGGCTGGTGGATCGTGAAAAGAGACAATAACTTAATATATATGAGGCCTTATAGGTAATTGGCCAATTTTACACAACCTTGCCGGGGTACAGGCCTACATTACCGCAACAACCGGAAAAGAGGCGTATACTATATGTCTCTAAACGAAGAAATTGTCCCTAACCACGTTAACCATATCCTATCGAGCTGAATAGTAAGGTTTAGTCGGTAGCATGCCGGGCTCAAACAATTAGAGCACGATCAGCGACCTCAGTGTAAAATTGATGATGGCGGGCATAAGTGATGCAGATATAAATGTTGCTGTATAGTATTTCTTAGCATACTGCCGTCCAAAGTATTCTACAATTAAACAAAACATATTAACTGGATGATGGCTACCTGCCATATACAACTAACCAATGCAGTAAGTAGATTATAATTAATGTAAGTAACTAAGTATCACAGAATGATAAACTTGACGGTGCGGCTAGTTGAAAGCACCCACAGTAAACAAGGATAATATTCACAGTAATAAAGAAATTATAAATTGCGGTCCTAAGATCGGAAAGGTACCTATTAGTCATCAGTACCAAATACGGAAATAATAATTAAATGTACGATAGTATAGTTACTTGAGTACTTATTAGTCATCTGTATGGAACAGGCTACTATGTTACTGAACTTGAGGCGCTAACATATTCATAGCGCGAGTCGACACGTTCTCTGAAGCTGGAGAGATTTCCGCAGCTGGTTTCCATAGGCTGGTCTCCGCAAGCTGACTCCTCCAGACAGGGTAGACATGGTACACACTCAGGACAGTGAAACAAAGCAGTGAAGAAATGTCTATTAGATAGTCTTGGTAACTAGTATACAATTTATATGGAAGTGAGAAAGTTATCCATCCGGCGACGGAAATAGCAAAGTTAAAGGTTGCCCATTAACAGAGGGCTGTATATAATATTAAGCAGTTACATAACTTGGCACATGGTGCGGGATGCGTCGCATAGCTCCTGCGGTGCACCCAGCAAAGTTCCACCAGACTGTGGCCAAAAAGTTAATTAAAACACACACGACATGCAGTGTGGAAATTGAAGTCCACTTTTCAGCGTGGTTGGCAGATCTGGCGAGTCATCCACCAAGAATCACCGTAGCTCTACATCCCGTAGAATTACATCCCGGGCCCATAGGGCCCTTTCCACAGAGGTGTTCCCTTTAGACAAGTTCGGAGGCGGGAACCATAATTTTAATTAGTTTGCCCCCGGATGGCCGTCCGGGAGCATCCAAAATTCCGTAACACGGAAAGTCCGAGAACTGCTATCCGGTGCGGGTGAGCTGAAAGCCGCTTGGAACCGCGGTGATGTTCTGTATCTTCCGTCGGTGTTCCGGTTCACTCATCAAGTCCCGCACTTCCAGCCAGTCCTCCAGACGGGTCGGTCTCCATGCCAATGATGCTCCTGATTCTCGATTTTTCACCCCTTTTATACTACTCGTGACGTCAGGCAGATGCCTCAGCCAATCAGCGGCCGAGCAATAGCCAATCAGCGTGCAGCTAGATCAGTGATGTATTTACCACATTCTAGATCTATTTATGCATACACGTGATTACGACGTCAAAAGCAATATTTTAAAGATAATTTAAGGAGATTTTCACGGATAACTCGGCCATTTATGGGCCTGAACAACGAGAACTGATTAATTAAAGGTTTTTACGTGTACGACCTCGGTACACTATAGGCATGCACTCGCTCCCAATTCCGTGACGTGTTGTCAGGGAAGCTCTGACATGCGCGTATGCGCGCTACATGCTTTATCGAACTTAGCCGACTTTAACGAAAACCTCTCACAGGCGTTATGTACACATACTATTCTACCCAGGGGGGTTGGGGGGGGCACGCTTGGAGTGAATCCGAAATGGCCGTTTCGTACCCAGCTTTGCTGGGACGGCCGGTACCCATCCGGTCGGTCCGCGCTACATTTGTCTGTGTGCGATATCCTAATCGATCCCATGAAGCAGCTGTAGCATAGGACCACCGTTGTTGATGTGTCCTCCAATTTTGTTGAGGAGTTGGTACATTGTTCTGGTAAGAGCGTTCATGCCTCTGACCATGGTAGTTTTCCTGTTTGTTTGTACTCTCGCTTTTTCAAATCAATGTCGAGGATTTTGCACACAATGTCCTTGATGTTGCCTACTAGCCTGCTAGTGCCTGCAGAATTTAAATATATAACATCACTTTCAAAGTACTTTGCTGATGGCCTGTCATTGACTAGTAAGTTACCATTGTCACAGATGTAAACATTATCATAATTTAGTAATCTTTGTTTCACTAACAGGTTAGCAGAAAGTGTCTTAAAGTGTATGTTACAGCCACCACCGCCAGGTGGAATGATACAATAATCTTTGTGTCTGGAAATTTCATCCTAGTTCTGTCTATAAGCCGCACCAATTCTTCCGCACACTGGATGTGTTCTTTATGTCGTTACTCATTTCTTGGAATACAACACATGAGGGTTGAGGGTCTGAATAATCAGTGATAAATTTAGCTGCTTCTTCCATGTGATATTTTATTTGCAGCATTACTTTAAGATCCCTGAGTAGTTTTTTGCCCACCTGGCCTGAAAGGCCAAGTGAGCTTATGTCGTGGCGACCGTCCGTCGTGTGTCCATCCGTCATCCATTCATCCATCAACTTTTCCTTTAAAACGACTTCTCAAGAACCACTGGGCCAATTTCAATTATATTTGGCAGGAAGCATCCCTAGGGCATAGAGATTCAAGTTTGTTCAAATGAAGCCAGTCGGCCAAAATCCAAGATGGACGCCGGCCAAATTAGCCGATTTTTAGAAACACTAAAAATCTTCTCCGAAACCGCTGGAGGAATTGATTCAAAATTCATAACACATCATCTATTGCAACGGTAGACCCAAGTTTGTTCAAGGCAACCTGATTGGCCTATTTGCCTGGTGGCCATCTTGGATGACCTTGTTTTCGCGAAAATGACTTCTCCCGAACCGCTGAAGGGATAGGTCTGAAATTTGGTAAATATGCTTAGGGAACAAGGTCCATTCAAGTTTGTTCAAGGGAAGTTCGTACGTTAAAAAACATGGCCACCATCAACCAATCGAAATTTAGCGTTTCTAGGTCATAGTGGCTTTTTTGTATTTGATGTATTTTGATGGCAAAAATTGCTTTATATATGCTTATCAGTGTGGCGAGTTCAAATATGACTGTCGGATAAAGGCTTTGGCTGCCATCTTGGTTTGTTTTCCCGCCAAAGGCTCCCATAGTAAAGCAATGGGGAATTCTTTAAACGACTTCTTCTCAAGAACCACTGGGCCGATTTCAATTATATTTGGGAGGAAGCATTCATAGGGCATAGAGATCTAAGTTTGTTCAAATGAACCCGATCGGCCAATCAAAATATAGCATGTTTGGTGGCCATATTGGATTTTTTTATTTGATGGATTTTGAGGCCGAAATTGTTTTTATGTGTTTTTGCGTATTCTGATCTCAAATTTGCAATTTTCGAAACTGTCAGATAAATGGTTTGCTGGCCATCTTGTTGATAAAGAGCATTCTAGTTGAAATGCCTATTGTCCAGGTGAGCGATACAGGCCCCTTGGGCCTCGTGTTCTGGCTTGACATGTTTAAGCAAAGAGGTTCCTACTAATAAAATGTCTTTGCTCTGAGTAGGTGTGATTCTGGGTGTAACGTGTTGAGCATCTGACTGAGTTCCTGAATTACTCACACACACACTTAGCATGAATTTTTTCACACACTCTCCCTTTGATCATGGACTTTCCATCTGAGTATTTCATAGGTCACTTTATCCAGTTTGGATGCTATTTTTTCATACATCTTTTGCAGTAAATCAATGCTGTCAATTTTACTCTGAATCCACGTTTCGGCTGCTTCTCGCTCTCGCAAAAGGCTGCATTTATTCTCCACCATTCTGTTAAGTGTAACTTTATGTTCAGCAGAAATTTTTGATGTTGCGATTCGTTACGTAAGATCTCAGCCTGTAGTTCATTGATTTTAGCAGTTAATTTACAATTGCAGTTTCTAAGGCTGGATATTTATTTTTCGTGTTGCTTACACTGCCGGTTATCACCTTTTATTGCTTTTAGAGCCTTAATTCCCACTTAAGGTCTCTGTTCTCGCTGTCTAAATATTTATTCTTATCACGCAGATTCTTAACATCATTCTCCATTAGTTGGAGTTTTATTTTAGTGTTTTCATCTTTCACTTGGAGAATCTTTTCCATAACATTCTCTTCTATATTAGCTACGGCTAGCTTAACATCACTTAACTAGAAGGCAGTTCGCAATTTGTTCTCGTGGCCTCATATCATCCATTACTCTGGTTGTCTGAGTCCCTATGGTATTGCTAGCTGTTCCATTGTGATCATTAAGGGTAATGGCAGCTGGTGTAACCACGCACCCCATATCGCGGGTAATGTTCTCCGAATTGACGCTGTTGGGTGAAAACAGATCCCATGAACTAGATTGAGAACAGACAAGTGAGGCCGTACTAGAACTTGAATCATGTGGCAAGGTGCAGTTAGTGGATGTAGTGGTAGATAGTCTCCATAATATAGTTTACTATCGCCAATAGTTGCGGAAACTCCTCATTGATGAACTCACATATTGCATTTCCTTGCGCCATTATGGGTAAAGTACCGAAATACACAGTTATCGTTAGGGCTTTGTCGTACTCACCTACCTCAGCATTTGATCCATGTGGTTTAAATTGGACTGTTATTTGAGTTTCAGCTATAGCACTGACCTGATCAGTAGCGCGCTTAAAGTCTTCTTTATCAGTCCATTCCACGGTGAAGGTGTTCCCCCCCCCCCCCCCCCCCCAAATAATCATAGTAACACATGGAGAGTGCAGCCATCCAGGCTATAATGTGGAGTTCACTGGTACAGAATGACACACATTTTGCAGCGGGCCTGTGTTGGTTTTCCTTAACTTCCTCAAATGGCTTATTTCTAGGTTTAGGAACATGAGATGCCTGATTCGTGTACTGTGATATAACGCTATCAACATACAACTGGTCACACTGGACAGAGTTAAACGGGCAACCTTTAATGATATCCGCCATCATCTCTGTCACAGAATTTAAGATGGAGGTTCAGCTTTAACAGCAGGAAAACAGACGTGCAAGCAGATATTGAATTAAAGACGGTTGTGTAGATTTAAACTGATGGGTTTATCAGCAGTTGAGTTCCAGGGAATATGCCCGATAGCAATCTCAGAATTAGCTTCACAGTCGATGATAGGCGACGTGACTATGTGTCACAAAAACTGGTGTCGCAATGTAATTTTTCCAGTTTCACAGGTTCGGCGAGAAAGTAGCCTTATGTGACGATTATTTGATGATTCACTGTATGCTTCTATTCTCAGGCAATTGAGAAAAGGAGATTTCTAGCACAAATTAATCATAAAACCATATAATAGTATCCGAAAAAAATGTTTGTTGATTCAGTTGCTAGGTTAATTCAATCATATTGTGATATGTGGCATGTCTGGCAGAGTGTAAATATAAAAATATAAATACAGTTTGAGAGAGAATTGTTTGAAACATGGCGTCATGTGCCTACTGCTAAAGAAATTTTCATCGATTTATCCTGTCTGTCCATAAGTGTACGTACGTCTGTCAGTCTCCAAAAATCTTATCACTCCTACATTTTGAGAGAGAATTGTCTGAAGCTTGACAGGATGATTGTACCCCACCAAAACATGCGCCTAATGTTGAAATCTTTTGTATCGCTCCATAGCATACATACATACGTCCATCCCATACATACTGGAAAGTTTGTTGCTGGATCTCCTACAGTTTGAGAGAGAAATGTATATGCACCCCCACTGCACTTAGCCTAATATAGCATCCAACTAGTCTTGCATGATTATTCAGTTTTCATAATCGTAATTATGAAAAAATAATCGTGATTTTCAATTAAATATTGTACAGGTCAGTTACAAGAATTTCTAACGTTATAACGCTAAAAGAAGAAAATTGGTATCACTAACCAGACCACTAAAAACGCCTCCAGTCTAATTTCCAGATAGTAAGATGCGGTGTCAGCTAATACTCATAAACAATTAGAGTACTATTTCTGGACACAGTATCGATACAATCTGGCAGCCCAAACAGCCCAATGTAAAAGACCAACATAAAATGATCCAAATCTGAATCAAACGTGCGACAGAATTTTGCTTGAATGCCTGAGAATTAAAATGCAGTAGATCGCTTCTTATGTTGGGTGAGCAAAGCCTCTTTTGTGATTGGATGCTAATGGGAGTTTGACACAGAGTCAGATTGTATTGATCCATAAGCATTTCTTGTTATCAAACGGGTACCCGTTATTCGATCCATCCGATTTAAAGTACAGTGTTCGGTTACCATCACACAATGATAATATATAGCAATTTCTGAGATCTGAGTCCAGGATAATTACATCTGAGTACTCGCTCTAATTATTGTTGATACTTCTTAATTTGATTTAACCTTATCGAATTCCTAATATCAAATGATTTGTGTTTTTTCACAATGACATTTTATGTCAAATTTTGGATTAATTTTGATGTATAAACGATGTTTATTAAAGGATGCGCAATATTTATGCGGTCCCAGTTAATAATTTCACTTCCGTGATGATGTTTTTGAGGTGTACGTACATTAAACATAGCTGGTAAGAATTTGTACCAGGAAATGGTAACATTTTTGTGGTATTGTCTATCAGGTTTTTTTTTAGAGAATGAATGTCTGAGATGTTGGTTTGGAAATCGAACAGCTCTTGTCCTAGTAGAAGCCTAGGCTACTAATAGGCGATGTATACTATATTACATTTTGAAAAACAATTATCTTGGAGATTGAAAATATTTGATTATTTGATTATTTAGTTTTGTGATCGTCCACGATCATATTTTAAAGAATAATTGTGATTAAGCGAATAATCGGTTAATTGTGCAAGCCTACATCCAGCCAACTCATGTACTCACTTTTACTGTATTGGGAAAAACTCATGTACTCATGTTGAGGCGTACATGCTCAGGTCAGGTAAATAAGTCAGGATTTTGCATGCTGGGTAAATTGCACAGAAATCAACAAATATCTCACATTTCATGCAAAGGGTTCTCTAGTTATTAGCTCACCTGTCCTGAAAGGCCAAGTGAGCTTATGCCATGGTGACCATCCGTCGTCCGTCTGTCATCCGTCTATCAACTTTTCCTTTAAATGACTTGTCAAGAACCACGGGGCCGATTTCAACTATATTTGGCAGGAAGCACCTTAGGGCATAGGGATCCAAGTTTGTTCAAATGAAGCCAATCGGCCAATTAGTCCGGTGGCCAGCTTGGATTTTGGCCAATTTTAGGAAACGGTTTTAAAACTCTTCTGAAACCGCTTGGGGGATTGATGCAAACCTCATGAAATATGATCTAGGGCTAGAGCTGAACCAAGTTTGTTCAATGGAACTTGATTGGTCAGAGGGCTCAGCCGCCATCTTAGTTGTCCTAGTTTTAGTGAAACCAATTTCTCCAGAACTGCTGATGGGATCGGGCCGAATATTTGACAGATATGATTAGGGACTAAGACCCATTAAAGTTTGTTCAAGGGAAGTTGATCCGGCAAAAAACATGGCCACACCCGGCAAATCAAAATATAGCGTGTTTGGCGGCCATATTGGATTTTTTTATTTGAGGGATTTTAAGGCTGAAATTGGTTTTATATATGTTTTTGGGTATTCTGATCTCAAGTTTAAAATTTTTCGAAACTGTCAGATAAACGGTTTGGTGGCCATCTTGGATCATTTTCCCGCCAAAAGCTAACATACTAAAGCAATGGGAAATTTAAAATGTCTTCTTGAGATCTACTGGGCCGATCTCAATTATATTTGGCAGGAAGCATCCTTAGGGCGTAGAGATTCAAGTTTGTTCAAGCGAAGTCGATCGGCCAATTTGGCCAGCAGCCATCATGGATTTTGGCCGATCTTTATAAACGTCTAAAAATCTTCTTCACCGAAACCACTTGGTGGATTGAAGGAAACCCCATGAAATATGATCTAGGGCAAGAGCTGGACCAAGTTTGTTCAAGGGAACTTGATTGGTCCTTTGGTTCGGCGGCCATCTTGGTTGACCTAGTTTTAGTGAAAACAACTTCTCCAGAACCGCTGAAGGGATTGGGCCGAAATTTGGCAGATATGATTAGGGACTAAGCGCCATTAAAGTTTGTTCAAGGGAAGTTGATCCATAAAAAACATGGTCACCATGGGCCAATCAGAATATAGTGTGTTTGGCGGCCATATTGGATTTTTTATTTGATGGATTTTGAGGCTGAAATTGGTTTATAGTTTTTTTTGTTATTCTGATCTCAAATTTGCAATTTTTGAAACTGTTGGATAAACGGTTTGGCAGCCATCTTGGATCATTTTCCCACCAAAAGCTCCCATACTAAACCAATAGGAAACTTAAAATGTCTTCTCGAGCACTACTGGGCCGATTTCAATTATATTTGGCAGGAAGCATCTTTAGGGTGTACAGATTCAAGTTTGTTCAAATGAAGGTGACCGGTGGCCATCTTGGATTTTGTCTGATTTTCAGAAACGTCTTAAACATCTTCGAAACCGCTTGTGGAATCAATTCAAGACTCGTGACGCATCATCTAGGGCAAAAGTCCAAATTTGTTTAATAGCCATCTTGGATGACCTAGTTTTTGCAAAAACAACTCCAGAACCTCTACTTATAGCCAATCGCCTTTCAAGTTTAAATGCCTACATTCCAGGTGAGCGATACAGGCCCCTTGGACCTCTTGTTTGGAGATGAGAACATTAACCTGTCAAAACCTTGTTTTTTAACATGGTCAAAGTGGAGGCGATAGTTCAGACGGTAAATTGCTGAGCCATAAAACCAACTACCTGTGATTTACGTCTCCTGTTGACTGTCTGGCGATCGGTGGAAACTTTGGCAATCTCCTTCCTCATCTCTGCCTCTTTCTACCCAGGAGTATAAATGGGTACCAGTACAAAAACTGGGGTAGTCACCTATGTTAGACTGTCCTGGGAGAGTAGGAATACTCTCACCCGCTTAGCGTCACTGTAGGGCTTCACGATATGCCAATATTATATTGAATGCCGGTATCATAGCTATATATAGTTAGTCATACCGATATGATTTTGCCGATACCGAAATATCGAGATATAAGATAAAACCGGTATAACATTTTGTCAGGCAGATAATCTACTTCCCATTAGTAATATTTCAATAGTATGTAGCTGTCTAGCGTTATAGGTTACTACACTTAGTACGGGAAAATTATATTTTATCTGTATTTAACAATCACGCATTTCTTATTTATCCAGAGCTGTCAAATTGTTGTTTTGAGGCTAGTGTTAGAGTAATTGATAAATTAACGATTACTGCTACGAAAGTGGCCTACTGCACTTCTTGCAAAAAAATTGAATATAGCTTATTTTAATTACCATCATAGGACATCGGATGATTAAAAATGTCTAAAACCTATCTTTTCCTGCACTAATATTTTATAATTTTGGCCCGTTGTTTGCTAGAAAAATCATATGACATGAGTGTTTTGAGTGATATTTTATATCAATTACTACAGCCTGGTTAGTCAGCGATTTCCCTGAATTGTGCGCCTTTGTAATGACCACTCAACAGCCCAAGTAAAGAGGAACCTGATAATATGAGAAAATCTCAATTCCTGTGAGCTTTATTCACTTCTTATGTTGGCGAGTATCATTAGATATTGATCGATACACGCTACTCTAACGAGAGCGAGCATAGGCCTATGTATTCACAGCATATGGTAGTCTATTTATTATGTGTTATAATGGCTAAGTTGTACTCCTGCGCGGAGATTTCCACATTTCCTGGCAGTTTCGTCCCATTGCAAATTCATCCTATAAAGCACAGGCCATCGTGGAAAGTTCAGTTATTATTCTAACATAAACATCAATGCAGATTGCCAGGAGAATTAGTAAAATGTATGTTTACATTCAGTCAGTCAAATATCAACATCTTTCGCTGTTCGCAGTTTCACTGGGCGAGTTTATACGGGACGAGATGGTCACTGGTTACCGGTATCTCACGCTCGCCACCTGGAAATAGTTGTAATTTTGTGGCAAATTCAAATCATTTGTAAGGACGATTTGGAGGAGTTTCAGCCATTTTTGGATATGATTTAACTGAAGACAGTTAAGATTTAGCGTTTAATATCAGGATTCATGTAATTTCTTGGTTTTATTATGGAAATTTGTGGTGACTATTTAAGCAGCGCTAATATACGTTGAATATGGAATCATACTACTCAAGTCTCACTCCATTTTTCCCAACGGATACAGGTAATAAAGGTATACCGGTATGAAAATGGATTTCGATACCGATATTAATTTTTCTAATACCGTGAAGCCCTACGTCACTGAATACTGGGGGATAAGCATAGTAACTTTGACCTTGTGTCCTCAAGGTTTAGTCTACACACTTACATGTGAACAGAGAAACGGAACCAATTGCCTTATTGGCGTTTCTTAAATAATTAATGAATCGGAACACACACACACACACACACACACACACACACACACACACACACACACACACACACACACACGCACACATGCATACACACACGCGCGCATGCACACGCACACACACATGTCCATGAGAATGCATGCATCCACGCACACATGCATCCACCTCCTAGCCCACACAACCACTCATTTCCTGTATAATTACAATATCATAAAATGTATAGTACTCGACTAAATCTGCATCATGCATTGTATTTTCCATGCTTTACTGATTTTGTCCTGTATTATACATTTTCAATTTAATAAATGTTTGGTATTCACCGAGGTGGAACATCTCAGGTCATAGATTGTTAGATACAAGTATCTCAACACAGGAGTTAAGCTAGCCTATACCGAACACTGCTAAACAGTTTAATATGGGCTAGTTTTTGCTTTAGTTTTGTTTCGGTTCTTGTTTATTTTTAGTGTTATGGCTGTTGTTCATTTTGAAAAGGGTGTTGGTGAAAGCTGTTGCTGTCATTGACAGCAACCGCTTTCAGCAACATCGTTTTCAAAATAAGGCATCTAACAACTCGGAATTTTATAAGAGTATGACAATGGTTAATCTAGAAGTATGTGTGATTCTTATTCAAATCAACATACAAAAGATAACACTGCTTACTATTACTGTACTGTTATCAGCCTTATAAATGTTGACTATTGCCTTGAAGTAGGTAATGAGTAATATGATTATCTACCATGAAGGTAGGTAGAATGTAGAAGATTATATTTACAACTTGTATGTTTTGTATCTGACCTAAGCAAAAGTATAGCCTAGTTTAATTTCACCATATCAATACTGTAATGTAATGACTGGCATCAGAACTGTGAAGTTCTAGTATAACCCTGGAGTACAATGAGTTGTTCTCTATATGTAAGATGTATCCTAAGCATTGTACATTTATAAAGTGGGGGTATTTAGCGTTTTATGAGTCAGATGCCTGACACATCTGTCATAGATTACATATAAAAGAAATCGAATCATGCTTAATGCATAAGAAAGTATTCACTCCCAATGTGTTGTGTAGACTGATAGAATAACTTGCCAGAACATATGGTATTGGTGCTAACATGGTAAAAGTAGACTGGACAAGCTATAGATAAATATACCCATTAAGATATGAGTTTGATGGAGATCCTGTTTATAGTTTGAGACAAATGCTAAGCCTAATGTTATATGCCAGAGCAGTTCAGCCTTCTATACATATACATATATCATCCAGTAAGGTGTTTTCAAGGGGCATGCGATTTCGAGGGTACATAATTTTGTCAACAAATCATGTTTCTTTAAACAGGTTCAGTATATTTACACCACATCTGCAAATTTGAAATGATGCGGGTTGAACAAGTGATTATTTTATCCATTTTAATGCCTGTGCAGTGAGAACATGTATTTTCACTCTTACTTTTTAGCTCACCTGGCCTAAATATATATATATAATTTGCTTGGTAGCTATGTCTACCTTAAAATGGCTGATTCAATGGAATTTAGAGAAAGGCAAGAGATAGATGGAATAGGTGGTAATCCATCACTGAGTGGTAGTAGGATTACTCATTATTCCCCCCGCTTGGAAAAAAATGTGGCTTATGCTTTCGCTTCTGTCCATCCATCCCTCTGTGTGTAGTTTTCGCTCAATATACATTTAATTGACGGATTCATTTCAAATTAGGTATGTCAACTCCTGATGACATGCCCTCGATGGAGATTGTGTATCAGCGCAATGTGTCTAGATTCACCATAGTTATCTCCCTTCAAATACTTAAAATTCCTAAGCAATTCATGGCCACGATGATGGTTATGAGGTATCCATTAAGCATAGTCGTAAGGCAGCAAGAATTGAACCATTTTAGAGAATCGTGTTATAACTTCTCAGAAGAGTAATTAGTGCCTCGCTTTAGTATAAGGAGTTACAGAGCAAGTTCGAGTTTCATGCATTTTCGTCGATTTTTCATGGAGTTATGCCCCCTTTCGACTTATGAAGTACGAAAAATATTAGTTTTCCACACTTTTTCCGCAGTCTTTCAACATAGTATACTGAGAATTGCTACATTAATTTGTTATCCGAAGTTACAGACCAAGTTCAAGTTTCAGGTGTATGCGTGAATTTTTGATGGCCCCCTTTCGACTTAGGAAATGTGAAAAATATCAGATTTCCGCACTTTTTCGCACTCCTGCAAGATATTTAATGAAAAATTGGTACAACGCTTTAGTATAAGGGGTTACAGAGCAAGTTTGAGTTTCAGACATTTTCGTCAATTTTTCATGGAGTTATGCCCCTTTCGTCTTATGAAATACGAAAAATATTAGTTTCCCGCATTTTTTTCCGCAGTCTTTCAAGATATTGCTACATTGCTTTGTTATGACAAGTTACAGACCAAGTTCGAGTTTCAGGGGTATGCGTCAATTTTTTATGGAGTTATGCCCGCTTTCGATGAAAAATATTAGCTTACCGCACTTTTTTCGCAATCCTTCAAGATATTTAAGGGAAAATTGGTACATTGCTTTAGTATAAGGAGTTAATACTACATTACAACCTACCTCCTTGCATTACTATTGCTCTTTCCTTCTCTGAAGGGAAGCGTAGTAGGATGAATGGTTACAGAGTGGCTGAAGGCTTCTTCAGGAATCTCCATACTCTCTCTAGTGATGAGGTCCATAGTAATTCGCTTGAATGCTATATTTCAGAATAAGACACGAAGAGGGTTAATCCAATACCCGGAGCCACTGAGTAGGTCATTAAGCACAATGACAACCTCATTGGCTGATAGCTATCACATGACCTTGTTGGTAGCAACCAAGACTTCATTCCTTTTCCTACTCTTGAAGGAAGAGGCGTTTAAATTTACAAGCCAATTTAAAAGTTATTTATAACTTGTTAAAGTCGCTGTGGATTATTGTAAAGTGAAGCAAAGATCATCGAGATGTCGGATAAAAGAAAGAAACCTCCCAAGATAAGTGGTGCTTTAATAGTGATTTATTAGATCATTTCTATTTTCGTGGTAGGCGCGTTACCAGTTTTGGTTACTTGTGTCCAGAGTGTGTAGACATTTGAGTTGTCTATTTGTGCTTCTTTTTTAACCAGTAGCCTGTAGAGCTATCGATTTGACATGCTTGTAAGGTATTGAGCATGAATCTATGATTATCTCGATAACATACTCTCAAAGAAACCAAAATAATTTTCAAATTTGAGATCAGTAAGGTCTCTATTTATAAATTTTAGGATTAGCGCTAGCTAATCCTGAGTCATATTCGGAGCTGTACTCTATCAGATCTTGCTGTTTTTACGATTCAGATTTGGGAAAGTCTCCGAAGAGGTCCAAGGAGAAGAATAAAGAAAAGAATATGAACCATTCAATTAGATGTTCTAATAGCAGCTGCCATAGATTTATTAAGTCGGGTCACTCTGGACATGTGTGTTCCAAGTGCACTTCGTGTACTCTTGAGTCAACTTGCTTGATATGCAGGTCATGGTCGCTATCTACTAAAATGTCATTTTTCAAACCAAATTCTCGTGTGACTTCTAAAATTCCTGGAAATCCTTCTCCATTAGGGCGGCGGTTAAAATAAAGGCCAAAACCGAGGCCACAGTGGATTCAGCCATAATACTAGAGAAAATTGTTTTGTCAATGGAATGTCTCCAGAAACAGTCAGAAATATAGATTCGTCTATTGACAGCAGGATTAATAAAACTATCCTGGACCAGTCAGTCTCCAATGCTTCATCTCCTGACATAGTCGATGGTGAAGCATTGGAGCTGGCTGTTCCAAGAAAGCGCTTATTTACCAAATCTAACAAATTACAACTAACTGATCTGCACTGTTTCAGGGGTACAACAAAGAACGGAAAGAACAGAAGCACGAAGTCTTGGTTTATGCCTCGTTCACCACTAGTTCAGAAGCCAGTCATATCAACACAGGATTCTTCTACATCATCAGTCAATATGCCGCAGCCTGCGGCCTTGCAGACCAAGGAAAGTCTCGGGTCTAATCAGGTTATAAGTCTGTCCGGTCTGTCATCCCCTGTCACTACTACTTCAGAATGCAGAACAGAACAGAACTTCTTCACTGGCTGGTCGAAGGATTTCCCGATCAGAGTGGTCCAGGTGATCGTACATCCACTGTCGTCTACAAAGCCAGTTGCATCTACTTATTTTATATCTGCTGTTCCTCCGGCTAGACTTCCGGCCCCGTGCTTGGGTTTTTTCCTGGCCCCGGGTCTGGATGTTGACCGGCTTAGATTACCGATTTCATCCTTGGGGCCGGATCCAGATTTTTGTCCGGGTCCGGCCGCTAGGGATACTCCAGGTTCTGTTTTCTTGCCGGCCCCGCCCCAGGGTTTCTCCCAGGTCCTCTCCTCTCTGGTCATTTTCCCGGCTTTCCCGCCCCGGCTCTGGCCCCAGGTTGAGTCGGGACCGGTCATTCCGGCGTGTCAAAATAAAATTAGAAAATTTCTTCTGCTATTTTTAGCATTTTTTCTCATGTTTCCCCGGTCGTGAACGGCCTAAGATTCGGGAGCGGGTTTAGTTGAACCGCGCCATGGTCCCTTTTGTGGACCCGGCTTCAGCTCATTTCTTTGGATAGGGGTTCGGGCCTCCTGTCATCTTTTTTGTTTCGAATTTTAATTTTTCTTAGCTAGATAAGTTATTCCTTTTTTAAATGGGATCTTTTTTCACCTTATTACATATGTGCATATCATTATCTTATCTAGCAGTACTCTCTCATGCAATATCTTGGTAGTTCAGGCTTCTTTCTCCCCTTTTTATGTGTGTTATCTCCTTGCATTCTCACAATTTAAGTTATATTAATTTTATTCGTTCTCAACCGTTCTCAACAAATTTTATTCGTTCTCTTCTCGCACTCTTTCCTATCCGTCAGATTACTGCGCAATTCTAATTAGCTATGCTTTGGTAATTTTTTCGTCTCGAGTTAGAGGCGCAGTTCTAGTCGGGTCGTTCATCTTTTCGTATAGTACACCTCCTCCCTTCTATGTTGGCAGGTTGACATATTTACTTTCATAACTTTAGGAGAATTTACATGTCATTCTATATTTATCGTGAATATTTTGTTCTTTTAAGGCTATTCTTTCCTATTTATCACCCTTTCATTTTATAAATATTAATTTCCTAAAAGTCAGATTAGATTTGCGCTCATGGTATTTTGTGATTTTCTTTCATATAAGTTTCTTCTGCCGTATTTCGTCGTTGTTTAGTGGCTGTCAGTTTTTATCGTCACCACTCCTAGTTCGGCAGTCTATTCGTCCTAGTCTCATTTCGTCTCAGCGACATTATGGCTTTTTTCTCTTCTATTTACCCTTTTTTCAAGGCTATTTTCCTATTTTTAGCTAAAATTTTTTTATTTAGAGTCATGGTCTTTCCCACCAGTTCGGGATTGGTGAATTTGGGCTCGAAATTTATCCTTTTCATTCCCTTCTTATGTACTTCTGGGAACTGTCAGATTGTCATCATCGTTCCTGTCACTTTTTATATAGGTCATTGACAATTCGCCCCATATATATTTCGTTCCCTTTTGGTTTACATGGAGTTTTTCTTTTGGTTATTAGCTCACCTGGGCTGAAAGGCCAAGTGAGCTTATGCCGTGGCGACCGTCCGTCCGTCTGTCGTCTGTCAACTTTTTATTTAAACAACTTCTCAAGAACCACTGGGCCGATTTCAATTATATTTGGCAGGAAGCATCCCTAGGGCATAGAGATTAAAATTTGTTCAAACGAAGCTGATCTGCAAAAATCCAAGATGGCCGGCAGCCAAAATAGCCGATTTTTAGAAACCCTTTAAAAAATCTCCGAAACCGCTGGAGGAATTGATGCAACCCATAATACATCATCTAGTGCAAGGGTGGACCCAAGTTTGTTCAAGGCAACCTGATTGGACGATTTGCCTGTTGACCATCTTGGATGACCTAGTTTTCGTGAAAACAACTTCTCCCGAACCGCTAAAGGGATAGACCTGAAATTTGGTAACTGCTTAGGGACCAAGGTCCAGTCAAGTTTGTTCAAGCGAAGTTCCTACGTTAAAAAACATGGCCGCCATCAACCAATCAAAATTTAGCGTTTGTTGGTCATATTGGCTTTTTTATATTTGATGTATTTTGATGGCGAAAATGGCTTTATATATGCTTATCAGTATGGCGAGTTGAAATATGCCACTTTCGAGACTGTCAGCTAAACGGTTTGGCTGCCATCTTGGTTTGTTTTCCCGCCATCGGCAAAGCAATGGGCCCATAGTAAAGCAATGAGGAATTCTTTAAACGACTTCTTCTTAAGAACCACTGGGCCAATTTCAATTATATTTGGGAGGAAGTATTCATAGGGCATAGAGATCTAAGTTTGTTCAAACGAAGCTGATCGGTCAAAACCCAAGATGGCCACCGGCCAAAATGGCCGATTTTTAGACACTTTAAAAAATCTTCTCCGAAACCGCAAGAGGAATTGATTCAATCCTCATAACACATCATCTATGGCAACGTTAGACCCAAGTTTATTCAAGCCAACCTTATTGGCCTATTTGCTTGGCGGCCATCTTTGATGAGGTGGTTTCGAGACTGTTGGTTAAACTGTTTGACTGCCATCTTGGTTTGTTTTCCTGCCATAGGCTCCCATAGTAAAGCAATGGGGAATTCTTTAAACGACTTCTCAGGAACCACTGGGCTGATTTCAATTATATTTGGGAGAATGCAGCCTTAGGGCATAGAGGTTTAAATTTGTCCAAACGAAGCTGATCGGCCAAAATCCAAGATGGCCACCGGCTAAACCAGACAATTTTTAGAAATGTCTTTAAAAATCTCCGAAACGGCTTGGGGTTTGATTCAAAACTCATGAAACATCATCTAATGCAGGAGGAGAACCAATTTGTTCAAGAGAACCTGACTGGTCCATTGGCTTGGTGGCCATCTTGGATGACCTAGTTTTCGCGAAAACAACTTCGTATCCAGAATCGTTGAAAGGATTGGGCCAAAATTTGGGAGATATGATAAGGGACTAAGGGCCATTAAGTTTTGTTCAAAAGTAGTTGATACATAAAGAAACATGGCTTCTGTTTTCTTGTTATAATTCTGCTCAACTCTGTAGGGTTCTACTTATTGTTGATGGCCTTTCTGGTTGAAATGCCTATGATGCAGGTGAGCGATACAGGCCCCTTTGGCCTCTTGTATTCAGCATAAGATATTCATTATATTCTTCAGCCTATGGGTATACCCGGATATGTCAGTTTTTGACATATTTGGGTATTTCTGAAAGAAATTTCTCATCATATAATGTAGAGTTTTAGGTTAATTTTAATTTCAGCTTTAGTCGGATATTCATAGTCGAGTAGTGATAGGATCATTTGCCTCTTCATGGATCTGCATAAAACTGGATTATATGACTGGATTCGTCAATGAATGAAGTCTTGGTCGCTACCAACAAGGTCATGTGATAGCTATCAGTCAATGAGGTTGGCATTGTGCTTAATGACCTACTCAGTGGCTCTGGGTATTGGATTAACCCTCTTCTTGCCTCATTCTGAGATATAGCATTCAAGCAAATTATGGATCTCATCATTAGAGAGAGTATGAAGATTCCTGAAGAAGCCTTCAGTCACTCTGTAACCACAATACCCAGCAAACATTGGCTGTAAAAAATTCATCCTACTACCCTTCCCTTCAGAGAAGGAAAGAGCAATAGTAATGCAAGGAGGTCGGTATATGTAATTAGTAAAACATAAGACCAGACCCTCCGGGTCGTCTGGTCGAGCGGTCGTTACAGAGTAAGTTCGAGTTTCAGACATTTTCGTCAGTTTTTCATGGAGTTATGCCTCCTTTCGACTTACGAAATACGAAAAATATTAGTTTTCAGCCCTTTTTCTCGCAGTCTTTCAAGATATTCAACTGAGAATTGGTACATTACTTTACTATGGGAAATTACAGAGCAAGTTTGAGTTTCAGGCATTTGCGTCATTTTTTGATGGAGTTATGTCCCTTTTCGACTTATGAAATACAAACATATCAGCTTTCAAGCCTTTTTCCTTCTCCTACACCATATATAACTGAAACTTGCTTTATTGCTATGTTATGAGAAGTTACAGATCAAGTTTGAGTTTCAGCTGTTTCTGACAATTTTTAATGAAATTTTTGACTCAATCTCTAAAGATGTATATCACCAGGTAGGGTAATACTTACAGAATGCTTGTTTGCTAGAAAATCTGTTTACACCAGACACTGTTCTGAGTTTTGATTTAGTCAAGGATGCCAGGCCTACGCGGTCTGTGCCTTATATACTCCCTGAGGGGCAGAGAAATGTCTACAACTTGTACACCGTTGCTATGAAAATGTTGACTGCAGTGGAACTAGTTGCGTCATTGTGGTTATCTGCAGTTGACTGCTTTAGAACTTGTTACATCTTATGACATCATTGGGGAATAGCTTCATGGTTGGCCGTGTTGGCCGCCATTGGTCACATGTTTGCTGGCCAGAGTAGATGGCAGTTGGTGGCAGGAGATGTGGTTTGCCGCATGAGAGTGTGGGACATTGTCAGCAACCTATGTGGATGTTGTCCGCAGTTCCGAAAACACTGCTATATTCAGATGGAATATGCTCCATGTTATAGTGCTTAAGTAATGGAGGGATGCCCTAGTGGAGCGCTCATCACAGTATTTAAATGGCAGGTTTTTGGAAACTGGTGTCAGTTATTTTTCCCACAACCGTTTTTTTTATATTGATTGGCGAACTCATTTGTCCTCAAATCTCATGGGAAATGGAAGGATGTCATAAGCATTTGTTCATATAATGGATGGATTGGCGGGATTGCCTAGCCGTGTTGGGGGAATTGTCATGAGTGGTGCTTGACATAAATTGGCAACGATACTGGCATGGGGGTGTTAGTTTGTAGTCCCCAGTCCTATTAATCCTGACTCATTGCATTTCATACCCATACTGATATATTCATCAGAGGTAAATTGTTGTGTGCACTAAAGTTTTATGTGCATGTTGGTTAGTAAAGACGTTTGCTGCATCTTTTGGCCTGTGCATAGATAGTTATTGTTAGCTGTGTTTGTGCCATGCCTGTGTTGTTGACAAATGCTCTCCAGTGTAGAGGGTCAGGGTGAGGGGGGGGGGGATTCCTGGATGGGCTGGGGTGTCTCTGAGGTGGATGACTGGAGTGGTGCTATATCAAGTCCAAACCAGAGTCTGGTTACTCGGAAGCCTGGATACAGAATTTGTCCAGGTCCTGGACTGCCAAAGTGTGATAGGGTGTGGGCCAGGTAGTCCTGACACTAATTGAATCATTCTTCTGAGCTCTGGGTCAGCCAGAAGGTTTCTTGATATCATTGTCCAGCTCTCCCTGGATTGAGTCAATGGGCTGGGCAGGTGGTTTGAGGATAACAGGGGACAGAGGTGCAGGGGCTGGTTCTGGTGATGCTACCGCTGTAGTGTAGTGGAATTCCTTGTCGGTCTGCTGGAATTGTGTGTGTGTCAGCAAAGTGATCTGCATGTTCCGTGTTAAACTTGTGGAAACGGCGTAGCTGTATGCGGAGGTCTGCTTTCCTGCGGATTGTTTTGCTGCACTTGCCATAGAACCAGAATAAAGATTCTTTATGTAACTCCCGTATGTGTCGACTCTAGGGGCCACTATTCAACAATAATTAAAACATCTGTTGTAGCATGATGTCATAAGCCAGCGTAACGTGATAGTGAAGTGGTACATGAAAGGTGTCTGATGTCATAGCTCTCTGGGATGGGAGGATAAGGTAACCTAGATAAAAAGTGCTGCCACTTGCAATGATGCAGGGCAGTTACCAGTCAGCATGGTTGATGCCGATTGGATCCATAGTATGCAACTGATGGATCCAATAAGATTCACACTCCTTACGATGGACAGAGGTTATCTTGTAATCTAGATCATGTGGAAGTACTTCGATGGTCCGATACTGCACATCAATGTGGTCATGACCTGGAAGGTTGAAGTGTGCCGCGACATGTGTGTCTGTTGTTTTTGATATCTCTAATGGCTTCCTTGTAGCGGATTTGAAATTGTCGCAGTGTTTCCCCAACATATTGTTTCTGGCATTTCTTGCAAGTTAGGAGGTAGACAACAGTGCGTGTTGTGCAGTATGTTTTCACCTTTGCCTTGTATTTAAGGTTGGTGTGTGTACTGAGAAAGCAGTTAGTTTTGCCTTGGTATTTGCAGAAGAAACAATTTGGTTTCTCGTGCATGGGTGAATTTTAGAGAATTAATTTCAACTTTTTCTTGAAATAAACCTAATAGCAGTCACCACCCCACCCCACACACCCTTTCTCAGAGATTTGGATTTAAAGAATTTCCATCACTGTCCTATTAGAAGCTTAGGCTATGAATAGGTGATGTACGGTACAGAACCGTGAGCCTTATTTCTGATTTGCTTTATTGTTAGCTCACCTGGCCATGGCTGCTGTCCGGCATCCGTCCTTTGTCTGTTGTCGGGTGTCCGTCCGTCAAATCGCTTTTCCTTAACAGTTTGACCGATTTCAACCAAATTTGACAGGGAGGATCCTATGCTGGTACCGTCCAGACGTTGTTTTTCTGAATTTTGATTGGTAAATCTTAGATTTTGTATAAAGATTATCGGAAATTGTCACTTGGTAGATTTCAACCTAGGACCATGTGGATGGAGGTTTCAGAAAGTGTATACACAATTTTGATTGGTAATTTTTTGTGTGAAAATCTTGAATGTTATGAGAAATCTATCGGAAATGGTCAAAATGCTACTACTCCTCCATAGCTGCTTGACATATTTCAGCCAAATTTGGCTAGATGGATTCTATGGTGAAAGGTTCTAGAACTCTATTCAGAATTGTGATTAATCCATTTTTTGGGCGAAAATCTTAGATTTTATAAAAAATCTACCGGAAATGGTCAAAATGCTACTCCTACATAGCTGCGTTTACATATTTCAACCAAATTTGGCTGTATGGATTCTATGATGGTAGGCTCTAGAGCCTCTATTCAGAATTTTGATAGATTAATATTTTGGGTGAAAATCTTAGATTTTGTACAAAAATTATCGGAAATAGTCAAAACGCTACTCCTCATTAACCACTTGGCGGATTTCAACCTAGTTTGGCTGGAAGGACCCTATGGGTGGAGGTTTCAGAAAGCATATACAGAATTTTGATTGGTAATTTTGTGTGTGAAAATCTTTAATTTTATGAAAATTTACCGGATATCGCGTAAAATGCTAATCCTCATTAACTGCTTGGCTGATTTCAAGCAGACTTGGATGGAAGGACCCTATGGTCACAGGCTTCAGATCTGGTATGCAGAATTTTGATTGGTCAGTTTTTTGGGTGGCCATCTTGGATTTTCCAAAAGTTTTGGTAAAACAGTTAAAAGCCTACACCTCATTAACCGCTTGGCAGATGTCAATCAATCTCAGCTGGAAGAACCCTAGGTGGGTAGGCTTCAGAACGTATATACGCAATTTTGATTTTGGTGGCTATCTTGGATTTTCCGAAAATTATCCATCATATCTCTAAATGCAAATGGTTCATATGCTAATGGTCCAGGTGAGCGCCACAGGCCCTTGGACCACTTGTTTTGATGTGTAATAGAAATATTTTGATGTAGTAGCGGGTTAGTAATATAAGGCATATGTAATGGAAGATTCCAGTTTATCCATCAATCATATGACGTCATAATCAACTCTGTCACGTGTAGGATGACATCATAATCAATTATGTCATGAATGACAAACGCTTACTTGATGACGGACTAAACGTTGGTGTATGTCTGTTAGTTATAAACATTCTCTTGAATATTATGAAACTAATTTGACTGGGCTATGGCAACAACAGCACCCAGTCAAATCAGTTTCAAAATATTCAACAGCTTACCTGTATAGTTTTCTGGATATTATGATTCAGAGAGTGCAGTGGTTGATTGATCCAAACATGGGCAAAGCATGGGTGGAGCTTAACTAGAGATGGGCAGGGCATAGCTAAAACTGGATTCCTCAATTGACCCTGCATATGACATACCAGTATGTAGAATGAAATTTATTAAACATCTTTACTCTGTATTTGACAGGTGTCTGTGGCTCCACCTGTTGACACGACTGAGATGGACCCTGAGCTAGCACGCTACCTTAATCGCAACTACTGGCAAGCGAGGGCAGAAGATAGCAAAAATGTCCCTGTTGAAAGAGATGTGGTTGTTGTTAGCACAACAACGCCATCAGCACCAACAGCAACCAGTGACCCACGGAATGTGATGACTAAAGTCAATGAGGTTAGTATTGTAATATAATAGTAAATAAATGTTCATTATCATCTGTCCTATATCTAATAATACAGGAATGAAAATAAGAAAATAGTGAGCTCTGTAGATCACCAGACCTGTGAAACAATAAATTACTCGTATACAGTGACAGTTGTCTTGAAACAATTAATAGAACACATCACTTACTTCAGGTCATCACTGATCAATGAACCTTTATTCTATACAAAACAAGATGAAATTCCAAGAATGTATTGCCAGAATTTCATAGACCTTGTGTATGTGCTGGTGATGGGTTATAATGGGTACAACTGCAACGAAGTTGCATGGACCCACATCAATCATACAAATGCAGTGTATCAAACTTGAAGGCAATCTAATTGTAGCATTTGAAGAAAGTCTTAGTGGCATGTGTCACAAGTTGCCTGTCATTATGACAATAGTCCAGGAGCTAAAGCTAGATCAGAATCGTGACGTAGCACACCCAGTATTCGGAAGGTCTGACACTTGCTGTGGCTTGGGGGACATGCCCCACACATTTTAGGCCCTGTTGTACAAACAAATTGTGGTAGCACTAATTAGTTATCCTGATTTCTTTGCATAGGGGGTCTAGGCTTTGGCTGTATCCACAGTGCACAACGATATAAGCATGATTGTGTCATAACTCAAAGTAATATCGTATTAGATTCACCATATATGATATTTAGACGGATATCGACCTAACATATATCCAACATACATTTTGCATGCATATACCAAAGGCGAGGGTGAAATGTGAAGGTTATATTTTATGTATGTATACTATATTGGAATAACACAAAAGCCAGGAGCTCTGGAGAGGTGGTTTTTAACTAGCCACGAGAGGGCAGCCATAACAACGGTCACAAAGCAAATGTGTGGGTTACAAGATAGTCACATGTTTGGAGTACATAAGGAAATGGGGACTAATCGAATGAACAGGGATGAAACCGATGTGCAGAAGATACTTTCGATGTTCTCATCAGATATAATGACCAATCCCTTTAATATTGCGGAAAACGACGACAGCGAGTGTCTTCCGCTTGTAAACATTGCAACTGGCGTGGTATTGCCTAGTGAAATCGCCAAATCGCCAAGAGACTTGTTTCCGCCTGTGACATTGGTAAGGAGATTATGGAAAATTTTGTTCAGGAGCGGCTGGAGAAGCTTTTGGGACACGTTGCCACACTTAAAACTTAAAACATTTGCCAGCCTAGCACAGAAGAAAAAACTCAAAACAAATGATGAAAAAATTCACAATGTGAGATCTGACCGCTAACTATTTGGTCGATTAATTATTGCCGCACGGTCCAGAGATGTTGATTTAAAACTAGTGATGACGTATGAACTGTCTGCTGTTCCACTATCATTGTCACATACGGATGGGACTCTAAGAAAGAATGTGAAAAGTGAACTAGAAAAGGAAGTAAATGTTGATGGACGGCTTCCACCTGTTGACAAGACAGGCGCAACAGCTTATGTAGTAGATGGCATGGCAATTGTGCAAATGGTTAAAACTGGAGGTACGTCTACATTTGGAGAATTGGCTGATAAATACTGGCACGTCTTTACAGTTCCACTGAATCAAGAAGACTGCAACAGAGTAGATATAGTTTTTGACAGATATGATAGACTGGAATCTCTCAAAGCGGAAGAGCAGCTAAAACGTGGGTCATCAACAGCATTGGAAGTAAAGATTGCTGGAGAAAATACTCCCATTCCAAAGCAATGGGCCAAGTACATCAGCAATCCAAGCAACAAAAGTAACCTGGTTGCATTTCTCAGCAAGCGGTGGCGTGATACTGGTCCAAATATGCTATCTGCCGACAATTGCGTCATTCTTGCTGGTGGCTTTAACGATGGAATGGATGTTGTTGTCATTTCAGCGAACAATTCATCGTATTTGGAAGAACTTCGATCAGATCACGAGGAAGCAGATACGCGTATGATGTTGCACGCGCTACACGCTTCAAAAGACCACATGCGTGTTGTTATACAGTCTCCTGATACAGACGTGGCAGTACTTAGTATATATACGTATCGTTCGCTTCACTGTTCTGAACTATGGTCCCGTACGGGCACAAAGGACAAATTGCGATACATACCAATACATACAGTTGCTCAAGTACTGGGCCCAGCTATCTGTCTGTCTTTGCCTGGGTTTCATTCTCTTACAGGTTGTGATAGCACTAGTGCATTATTTGGAGTCGCTAAGAGAAAAGCATTCAATCTCTTAAAGTCATCTGAATGTCATCAGCTTAGCTTAGCCCAACTCGGCGAACATGTTGACTTATCACCGAATACTGCAATTCTATGTGAGAAATTTGTCTGTGAGTTGTATACCACCAGGGATGTGGGAAAGACAGCTGATGAAACCCGTTATTGGCTCTTGTCAAAAGAGACAAAGAAATGAAAATCTTCCACCTACATCGAATAGTCTAAAGCATCACACCGAAAGGGCCAATTTTCAAGCTCTTGTTTGGAGACGTTCATTGCAAGCTGTTCGGAATCTTCCATCTCCAAATGGACATGGCTGGAGTATAGTGGATGGTCTACTCAAGCCTGTTCTAATGTCAAAGGATCCTGCTCCATTTGGATTAATTGAACTCACATCATGTAGATGTCAAAAGTCTCTCTGTCAATGCAAGGCTAACAATCTACTCTGCACTGAAGCATGCCTTTGTATGGGAGGTGAAATGTGTGACAATGTTCAGCATACAATTGTCGAAGATGACTGACACGGATGAGTAACATTCTCTCATTTGCTCACGTGATAAATATGTCCTGCCAGCTTGTGTAGACATGCACTGCATGTCAGTTAAAAGTTTAATTATGAAAAATGTAGAAAACATGGGCATTGTTGTAGCTACGGTATTGCTAGTCACAAGAAGACCTAAGTGCCCCAATATGTACAAAGCAACATACGGGTGTCTTAAACGAGGTTGATTATGTATAAATCTGCGATATACGATCACTCCTTTCCATTTTGGTTAAGATTGTATTGATATAACATGCGCTTAAGTTTGTGAAAAATTTACCATTGTGAAAATTGTTTGAGAGCTACATTCAACACCTATTGTAAATGGGCTTCTCACGGGTTAGTGATACCACAATTTTCTTGTACAACATGGCTCAGAATATACCCAAGACATCGGTCTAGCATAATATAGAGACAAACCTTCTGAATACTGGGTGTGCTACGAAACCATTCTTCTAGACCCCTTTTGAAAATTGGCTCCCGGACTACAAGAACAAAGAACATTCATAACATAGGGATCTGGATCAGAAGTGTACCAAATATGTCCATAAACCGTGTCAGTTTTCACTATGCTATAATTCTTAGTGTGTGGCTTATTGAATCTAAGGCCTAAAAGAATTTTATGTATGTTTCCTATTCCATACCTACCTGCAAAAATAGCTGCTACGTCAATATTTTCACCCAGAAAATTTGGACTGCTGGATTTATTGAATTTTCAGTATTTTTATCATATTTTCTGCCTTAATTTGATACATATTAACATGGTGAAAGAAACACCTAGCAAAGAAAATTTACTACCTACCTACCTGTATTTTTGGTGGCATGTAATCGGAAACATATATATTATTTTGTTTGGCCTGATCAGTTTACATTACACAATTGTTCCTCAGAGCAAACTACTTCTTAATTTAATTCTCTTTAACAACCTGGACTTCACTGAGAGGCATGCTTGGCAGCGGGCTCTAGCAGTGTAAATAGTATGCCATTCTAGTGGTGTAGGGTTAACTCATCGAGGCTAGGGTTCCCGATAGGATAAGATAAAGTGCCTGTTTGTGTGAGAGCTTGCTGTAGTCTACTGATGTTAGTCTTAAAATGTATTACACTTAGTTCTTATTCAGTTCATACAGTTTTGAAAAAATTTAATTCACACAGTTTTAGAAGCACTGTTCAAGAACCATATCTCATTTTAAAAGATTATTGTTACAATATAATGATTAATGTCACCAACCATCGTATCTTTCGGCTTGAGGCTAATGATGTTGGGAGACTCTAATTGTTTTGCAAGAAATGTAGACAGTTTACAGCTACCCAGTCTGCTTTGAGGAAAGAATTAGTATTCAATTACTTTTCAGTGTATTGTGATGGTTTTCAAGTACTCTTCAAGGCTTCCAAATAATTCATGCATTGTTCAAGACAAGGGCCAAAATTCAAGTAGTTTTTATTAGCTCACCTGGCCAGAATGGCCAAGTGAGCTTATGGCATGGCGACCATCCATCATCTGTCTGTCCGGCATCCGTCCGTCCATCCATCCCTCCGTCAACTTTTGCTTAAAAACGCTACTCATTAACTGCTTGGCAGATTTCAAATTAATTTGGCATGCATGATCCTATGGGGGTAGGCTTTAGAACTTGTATACAGAATTTTGATTGGTAAATTTTTTCGGCGCCCATCTTGGATTTTTTTAAATCTGTTAAAAGCCTACTCATTAACCAATGGGCCAATCTCAATCAAACTCGGTGGGAAGGGTCCTTGTAGGCTTGCACGATTTTTGCTTTGAAACATCGCGATCGATTTTATTTAAAAAAATCACGATTTTCGATTAAATCGTAGGTCCAGATTCCAAAGTATAAACCGGGGTAACGTGACTTGTTTCTAGAAAGTTTAAATAAATGATACAAAAATAGCACAAAATTAGAACACATTTTCATGCGCCAAATTCTTACCATCCTACGTCTATGCTTAATATATACCTTATATCCATCATCGCGGGAGTGAAATTATTAATTGGGACCGCCTAAATATTGCGCATAGTTTAATAAACATTATTGATGTCATCAAAATTTTAGATAAAATGTCGCAGAGAAGAAAATATAAATTACATGATGTATCAGCTTCCGCTTATAGCCTCCCTTTGAAGGACGAGTTTAGGTCATTATCGGAGTAACGCGAATATGTTAATATTAGTACCCGGGGAAATACTGGGCAATCCATATACATAGGACGGGAGCTTTGAGTAGGTACGAGTGTAACGGCGTAAACTCATCCTACAGAGTGTACGATTTACATTTAAGAGTAATCAACAGAATGCACAGTTCAAAATCAAACAACCTGGAATGCTGTTGCTTTATTTTCTTTAATTTGACATGACAACCATATCAAAAGGGAAAAATTATTACACCGCCTGAAATTGCTAACCCTAGATTTAAAAAGAATTATGTTCACTGATTGCCTAACACTGCAACTAAGTATATACTTGGCATTTCACGACAGACTCAGGGTCTGCAGTGAAAGAAAGAAAATTATATGACAATTCGATGGAGTAACTAGCTTGTTTTCTCAATGACAAAGGTGTTACCTCACTATTGTTAGCTTGTTTATTGTAGCGCTTTGTGTTGTGATTAGTAATTATTCGACACGTGCATGGCACGGCGGGATATAAACACAATGAACACAGGCGTGAATCGATTATAATTGTACTCATGTACAGATAAAATGTGACGGAAAAGTACCCATTTCAGATTTTAAAAAAACATTAAATTTTTGACGATTTTCCCATTTTTCCTCAATTACATTGTAAAAATCGCGATTTTAAAAATAAATCGAACTTCAAGATTAAATCGAAAAATCGTGCAAGCCTAGGTCCTAGAGTAGTATGCTTTAGAATTTGATACAGAATTATGATTAGACAATTTGCAGGAAATTGTTTGAAACGCTACTCCTCATTAACTGCTTGGGCAATTTCAGCCAAACTTGGCTGGAAGGATACTATGGTGGGAGGTTTCAGAACTTGTATACAGGATTTTGATTGATCAATTTTTCCGTCGGCCATCTTGGATTTTTTTTTAATTGTTTTGAAATGCTACTACTCATTAACGGCTTGAACGATTTCAAGTAAACATGGCTGGAAGGACCCTAGGGGTGTTTGCTTCTTTTTCTGAAAAATGGCGGGAAATTGTTTAAAATGCTACTCCTCATTAACCGTTTTGGCAATTTCAACCAGACTTAGCTGGAAGGTCCCTAGGGCAGTATACAGAATTTTGATTGGTCAATTTTTCCGGTGGCTATCTTGGATTTTCTGAAAGTATCTGGAAATCACTTAAAAGCCTACTCCTCGAGAACCACAGGGTTGATTTCAATCAAACTCGGATGGAAAACCCCTACCATAGTATGGTTCAGATCTTGTATACAGAATTTCGATTGTTCCATTTTTTCAGCGGCCATCTTGAAATTTCCGAAAAATGGGAATTCGTTTAGAACGCTACTCCTCATTAACTGCTTTGGCAATTTCAACCAGACTTGGCTGCGAGGATAGTTTGCTGGTATGCTTCAGAACTTGTATACAGAATTTTGATTGGTCAATTTTTCCTGTAGCCATCTTGGATTTGCTCAAAATTTCTGGAAATCACTTAAAAGCCTACTCCTCGATAACCTCTTGGCCGATTTCAATCAAACTCGGATGAAAGAACCCTAACATAGGATGCTTCAGAACTTGTACACATAATTTTGATTGGTCGTTTTTTTGGGTGGCCATCTTGAATTTTTCGAAAAATGGCGGGAAATCGTTCAAAACGCTACTACTCATTAACTGCTTAAGCAATTTCAACCAGACTTGGCTGGAAGGATACTAAGCTGGTAGGTTTCAGAACTTGTATGCAGAATTTTGATTGGTAAATTTTTCAGGCGGCCGTCTCGGGTTTTTCATCTTGGATTTTCTAAAAATATTTGTAAATCAGTTAAAAGGCTTCTCATTAACCTCTTGAACGAGTTCAAGCAAACTTGGCTGGAGGGACCCTAAAGTGATTTGCGTCAGAGCTTGTATACAGAATTTTTATTGGTCAATTTGTTCAGTGGCCATCTTGAATTTTCCAAAAAATGCCTGAAAATGTTTAAAACACTACTTCTCATTAACTACTTGGGCAATTTCAATCAGACTGGTTGGAGCGAGCCTAGGGCGGTAGTTTTCAGAACTTGTATACAGAATTTTGATTGGTCAATTCTTCCGGCGGCCGTCTCGGATTTTCTGAGCATTTTGGGAAATCAGTTAAATGTCTATGTATCATTAACCGCTTGGCCGATTTCAACCAAACTCAGCTGGAAGAACCGTAGGCTGGTATGCTTCAGAACATCTATACATAATTTTGACCTCTTGATTTTGATGGTGGCCATCTTGGATTTTCCGAAAAATGGGAATTTGTATAAAATGCTACTACTCATTAATTGCTTGGGCAGTTTCAACCAAATTTGACTGAAAGGATCCTATTGTCGTAGCCTCTAGAACTTCTATTCAGAATTTTGATAGGTCAATGTTTTGGCAGCCATCTCTGATTTTCTGAAAGTTTTTTCGGAACCATTTAAAAACGGTACTTCAATCAATAGCCTGATTTCAACAAACCTTGGGTGGAATGATCCTATGATGGTAGGCTTCAACATATTAAATGAGAATCTTGATTAGTCAATTTCTTGGTGGCCATCTTAGATTTTCCGAAAATCATCCATCATGTCTATTTAAATGCAAATGGTTTAAATGCCAATGGTCCAGGTGAGCACCACAGGCCCTTGGGCCTCTTGTTTTTTTACTAAACCTGTATAAATATTACTACCGATCTAATACATCCACCACAGATCCGAATCAAGATTAGACTCTGTTCCATGGATAGTGTTCATAGATGAAGTCTCTCTGTCTGCAGGTGTATCAGAATGGCAGTGAGATTGATGATGATCAGCAACAGTTCCTTAATGCTCTTCGAAGCAGTGTGGAGATATTCATTAATCGTATGCGCAGTAACTCCCAGCGAGGACGCTCTATTGCCACGGATAGTTCAGTACAGTCATTGTTTAATGTGATCACAACCATGCATCCACAACTTGTCACACATCTGCGACAACAGGAAGATAATAGAGGTATTTATCATAGAGCCACAATAATAACTAAGAGATGGGTGGCTGTTTCATATCACAACTCAATAATTGTATGATATATGATTATTAATGATTTGAGATTACCATTCCATAGGTTATCCTGTCGCCATAAATACACTGTATGTGATACAAAACTGTGCTGCTGCAGTGCTGTCCGATGTGGAAATTCAACTATACCTTTAACCTAGCAGTGACAGGTTCCTGTCAAATTATTTTCAAAATATTTCAATAAATATATATTAAATTGGATATCTTTTATATTTGATCTTTTCTGATCTTAACTGAGACTTTTTGTTTTCACAAAAATCCATTGCAGCAAATTGAAGATAGAAAACATGTATGAAAACCATTATTAGCTCACCTGGCCAGATTGGCCAAATGAGCTTATGGCATGGCGACCGTCTGGCATCCGGCCGTCAACTTTTTCTTAAAAACGCTACTCCACATTAACCGCTTGGCGCATTTCAACCTAATTTGGCTGGAAGGATCCTATGGGTGGTAGGCTTCAGAACTTCTATACAGAATTTTGATTGGTCAATTTTTCCGCCGGCCATCTTGGATTTTCTGAAAATTTCTGGAAATCACTTAAATGCCTACTCGATAACCAGTGGGCCGATTTTAATCAAACTTGCATGAAAGAATCCTAGCGTGGTATCCTTCAGAACATGTATACAGAATTTTGATTGGTCCATTTTCCCGGCGGCCATCTTGAATTTTCCAAATAATTGCGGGAAATTGTTTAGACGCTACTCATTAACTGCTTGGACAATTTCAACCAAGCTTAGCTGGGAGGATAGTACTCTGGTATGTTTCAGAACATCTATACAGAATTTTGATTGGTCAATTTTTTTCGGTGCCCATCTTGGATTTGCTTAAGATTTCTGGAAATCACTTAAAAGCCTACTTCTCGATAACCAGTGGGCCGATTTTAATCAAACTTGGATGAACGAATCTTAGCTGGGTATGCTTCAGAACTTGTATACCAAATTTTTATTGGTCCATTTTTCCTGTGGAAATCGTTTAAAACGCTTATCATTAACTGCTTGAGCAATTTCAACCAGACTTGGCTGGAAGGATACTATGCTGGTACGTTTCAAAACTTCAGAATTTTGATTGGTCAATTTTTCCGGCGCCCATCTTGAATTTTCTGAAAATTTCTGGAAATTACTTAAAAGCCTACTCAATAACCACGGGGCCAATTTCAATCAAACTTGGATGGAAGACCCCTAGCCTAGTATGCTTCAGAACCTGTATACAGAATTTTGATTGGTAAATTTTTCTGCCAACCATCTTGGATTTTATGAATATTTTGGGAAATCGTTTAAAATGCTACTCCTCATTAACTGCTTGAGCAATTTCAACCAGACTTGGCTGGAAGTATACTAGGCTGGTAGATTTCAGAACTTGTATACACAATTTTGATTGGTCCATTTTTCCGGTGGCCATCTTGGATTTTCTGAAAATTTTAGGAAATCGGTGAAAAGGCTACTCATTAACCTCTTGAATGAGTTCAAGCAAACTCGGTTGGAATGACTCTAAAGTTCTATGCTTCCGAGCTTGTATATAGAATTTTGATTGGTCAATTTATTCGTTGGCCATCTTGAATCTTCCGAAAAATGGCTGAAAATCGTCTACTCATTAACTACTTGGGCGATTTCAACCAGACTGGCTGGAACGAGCCTAGCGAGGGCTTTAGAAGTTGTATATAGAATTTTGATTGGTCCATTTTTCCGGCAGCCATTTTGGATTTTCTGAATATTTTGGGAAATCAGTTAAAAGTCTACTCCTTATTAACTGCTTGGCCAATTTCAACCAAACTCGGCTGGAAGAACCCTAGACCCGTACGCTTCAGAACTCGTATACAGAATTTTGACGGCTTGATTTTGATGGTGGCCATCTTGGGTTTTCCGATAAATGGGAATTCATATAAAATGCTACTCCTCATTAATAGCTTGGGTAATTTCAACCACTTTTGGCCGGAAGGATCCTATTGTCGTAGCCTCTAGAAATTCTATTCAGAATTTCGATAGGTCAATGTTTTGGCAGCAAGGTCTGATTTTCTGAAGGTTTTGCAGAATCATTTAACAAAGGTATTTCTACAATCAATAATTCGATTTCAACAAAACTGGGGTGGAACAATGCTATGACGGTAGGCTTCAACATTAAATGAGAGTCTTGACTGGTCAATTTTTTGGTAGCCGTCTTGGATTTTCCCAAAATCATCCATGATGTCTAGTTAAATGCAAATGTTTTAAATACCATTGGTCCAGATGAGTGCCACTGTTTCGATTGTCATCATGACAATGTATTCTGATACTGTTTTGCTATGATTTAAACAAGCAGACATATGTCTCATGTTTACGATTACAGCACATTATGAGAGCTTACAGGACAAGCTAGCGCAGTTACATGATGCTCGCGAGGCTTTGAATGCTTTGCGAGAAGATTACGCTGAGAAACGGCGACGTGAACGCGAGGAACAGGAGAGACAGAAACAGATTGCCATGATGAAGAAACTGGATATTATGAGACAAAAGAAACATGTAAGATTTAAAGTTCTCATCAATTAACCCTTTAATGGTCAAATCTGATCAAGAAAATTTAAATATCTGCCAATTGAATGTCCATTTACAAGCCAAGGGAATACAATTTTTTGAGAATTTATCACTGGAATGACTGTCTCGTTTAAAATAAAAAATTTTATTTGCATCATTTCGAATCCCTTAATGTTAATTTCATCACAAACTCTTTGTGCGGAAACTAGACTTTCTAGTTAACCCTTTCACTGACAAATCCCTGAAAAAGTAAATTTATGATATAAAACTTCTGCTGTATATTTTGAAATTAATTAGCCTGGAAGACGTTACTTCCTAAGGCTTCCAGTGAAATTAATTTCAAAATATTCAAACGGTTTCTTAGATGGTTGCCTGGAAAATGAGAAATCCGGAATTCATCGGTGAAATGATTAACATGCCAATGTTCCAGGTTAGCGATACAAGCCCCTTGGTCCTATTGTTTAGCCCTTTCACTGATGAATTCTCCATATGTCATTGTAAAAGCAACCATACAGGAAAACTGTTGAATATTTTTAGCTAGCAATCGTTTCCAGTCAAATTAATTTCAAAATATTCAACAAAATAAGTTTTAATATACTTTTCCCAGGATTTGTCTTTGAAAGGGCCACTATTAACGCTTTAACAACCCAATATCTTCAAGAAAAACAGTAAATGTGCATTTGCAAACCAGGATATTATTTTTGGAAATTTACCACTGGAATGACTGTCTTGGTTGTCAAGTCAGTCATTTTATTGATAAATTTTCCAAATAGTCCTTGTCTACAAATAGACATTTCTCAGGACCACTACAGGAGCCGTTTTTGGCCTGCTTGAGAGTTAAATGGATAATGGTTAGCCATTAGTGCATTGTAACTTTGTTTGCTACTGTGTGTTCACGTTCACATGATAGCTGGTGCTCATTCTTGAAAAAAGTTGCTCCAAACTGATTATTTCATTCAGTTAGTCCACTTTTGAATCCAGTTTTAGCTATGCCGTGACCATCTCTAGCTAAGCTTCACCCACGCTTTACCCGTAGTGGGATCAATTTCCGGAAAACTACGGGTAAGCTGTTAAATATTTCAAAACAAACTTGACTGGGTGTTGTTGCTGCCTATGGCAGCAACAGTATCCAGTCAAGTTAGTTTCAAAATATTCAACAGAATGTTTATTGGACTATTAAGCATTTGTGATAGACTAAATCATGTCATTCATGATGTAATTGATTATGACGTCAGCCTACCCATGACATAGTTGATTATGAAATCATATGATTGATCAATAAACTGGCTTCCTCCATTGTTAGCCCTTTACTGGTCAATAGGCTTGGGTGTATGGGGGCTGAATGAAAACTCTGGTGACGGATGGCTAATCTCATTGACTGTAAATTCTTGCTTCTCCAAAGGTTGACATTAATTAATATCATACAAGTATTAGAATGATTAGCTGAACCCGTGGAAATCTGATAGTGTTAAAAGTCCTGACTAAAATGTTCAACATCTTCCATTATGCTTGCCTTGAAATGCATATTAGCTACACCTTCAAAATGTTGTGTTTAATATTTTAAAAGTAATTTGCCTGAAAACTGTTCCTCCCATAGGTAGCAGCATTACCTTCTTCCAAAATATTCAACAACTTTCCTCTATGAAATTGATACTGTCAGTATTGAAATGGTAAATAGCAAAAGCATAATTGTTTAGGCTTAGTGCCAGAATATTACCGTGCCACGATGAGTATTCCATCCATATTTGAGAATTAAAGCTATATATATATATACGCATGTAGTCTCTCTTAAAGTTTTAGATCAATTTTGCAATTTTTCAGATTTGATTACAAACTTTTATTCTAGAAAGGCACTGAGATTAGCGTATGACGGAGAGCCTAAGAGAGGAATTTACAGCTGGCGGTCTGTTCCATTTTCCTCCACAGGAATACCTGGAGGTGCAGCGTCAGTTGGCCTTGCAGAGATTACAAGAACAAGAGTATGAGATGCAGATGCGCTTTGAGCAACAGAAACAGCTTACTCAGATGAGACAGATGCAGAATTATGTGTATCCACAGAATCCGGTGAGTACTTTATCACAAATTATGTGCATCCAGCCACTAGATGGTACTTCTATCTGTTTAACACCAGCAGTCGGCACCACTCACTGATAGACTTGTGGATTGTTTCATGGCAATGACTTGTACTAAGAGAGCACCTTAGCTGTCTTTTATTACCATTTGTGAATTCTACCTAAGGTGTCTATTTAACCATTTGTGAATTCTACCTAAGGTGTCTATTTAACCATTTGTGAATTCTACCTAAGGTGTCTATTTAACCATTTGTGAATTCTACCTAAGGTGTCTATTTAACCATTTGTGAATTCTACCTAAGGTGTCTATTTAACCATTTGTGAATTCTACCTAAGGTGTCTATTTAACCATTTGTGAATTCTACCTAAGGTGTCTATTTAACCATTTGTGAATTCTACCTAAGGTGTCTATTTAACCATTTGTGAATTCTACCTAAGGTGTCTATTTAACCATTTGTGAATTCTACCTAAGGTGTCTATTTAACCATTTGTGAATTCTACCTAAGGTGTCTATTTAACCATTTGTGAATTCTACCTAAGGTGTCTATTTAACCATTTGTGAATTCTACCTAAGGTGTCTATTTAACCATTTGTGAATTCTACCTAAGGTGTCTATTTAACCATTTGTGAATTCTACCTAAGGTGTCTATTTAACCATTTGTGAATTCTACCTAAGGTGTCTATTTAACCATTTGTGAATTCTACCTAAGGTGTCTATTTAACCATTTGTGAATTCTACCTAAGGTGTCTATTTAACCATTTGTGAATTCTACCTAAGGTGTCTACCTAACCATTTTGAAGGTCAAGCGGCCTAGAAGCAGCCTCTGCAGTGATCTTGATGGATTAAAAAAATCCATTTACAGGCCAAGAACACTATTTTTGAAAACTTGCCACTAAAATTACTGGTTCCATAACCGAGTCAGTCATTCTAGTATTAATCTTTCAAAAATAGTCCTCTGTTGGCCTGTAAATCGACATTCACTAAGCAGAATTATTAATTTTCTTAGCTATTAAATGATTAACTCTTTGATAGTTAAGCCAGCCAAAACCAGCCTCCGCAGTGGCCTTGAGGAACGTCTATTTGCAGGCAAAGAAGACTATTTTTGAAAATTGACCACTGGAATGACTGGCTCCATAACCGAGCCAGTCATCTCAGTGGTAAATTTTCAAAAATAGTCCTCTTGTTCTGCAAATGGGTATTCAATGAGCAAATATTTAGATTTTCTTAACCAAATCTAACCATGAAATTATTAAGACATGCATGTTTGTATAACATTTGTCTGAACTAATACTATTTAACATGCTTTAACTATGAATAGCTAGAGAGATAACTATTTATTTATAAAAACGTACATTTATAAACAGAAAGAACATTTTAAAAAACTTTTCTGCTAAAAAAGACAAGTAGGTTTTGTCCTGGTGTTATTATTTCTCTCAAGAGTTAAGTTTTGGATGGTTGGACAATTTTCTTTGCAATAATTTGCAAAATTACATTGTAGACCATTGTATTTTGTTACAATGAAGTAATGAGAGCTTATATACACTCAGCAAGACATCAGCATAGGTGGATTGCCTGGTACCATCAATAATTGTAATTTCTCTAAATACTTGTTGATGGACATGTTATGGTTATTTTACATAATTCAGATGTTTTGCTTTTCCTGTACAGATGCATCCTGGACAAATTGGTATGGATGGCTCACCAGTTCATCAAATCCAAAGCCTACCTGCGCAGGTTAACTATGGACCTGGCGGTGTTCCTGTGGGAGTTGGACCGATGCCAGATGGAGGCATGATGGTGCCTCCTGGGCAGTACGGCGGAGGAGGGACAGGTCCTGCTCCTGGACTGACTCAGCCTGGACAGTTTAATCCCGCTATGGCAGGTACGCTGTATGTCGGTATGCATGGAATGGAGGAATCCTGTTTGTGTTATGCCCAGCCCATCTCTAACTAAGCTCCACCAACACTTTGCCCGTGTTGGGATCGATCAATCCGTGCACTGTGAATCTCAGTTTCCAGAAAACTATACAGGTAAGCTGTTGAATATTTTGAAACTAAATTGACTGGATGCTGTTGCTGCCTATGGAAGCAACAGTGCCTAGTCAAATTAGTTTCAAAATATTCAAGAGAATAAATAGCAAAGATATACAATTCGTACAACTTGATAGACTACTAAGTGTTTAAGACAGATGAAATCGTGCCATTCATGAGGTAATCGATTATGACGTCAGCCTGCATGCGACATAGTTGATTATGACGTAATATAATTGATCGATAAACTGGATTCCTCCATTGCACACTAACTAAACATACATCATTTTACATATGGTTTTAATTTCTATTTATTTTCTAATTCACTACTAAATAAGCACATCTTCCAGACCTGGAATTTCGGACTACTGCCCAATCCATAGATCATTAATTTAAATGACCAGAGAACAGTTTCAATGTTTGCTCAGCTATGATTCAAACTGAGCCGTACGTATAAGTGTACTATAAGCAGTTAACTGGGAATATAACAGGAAGATAATTAGTGACAGGCTAATGTAGGAACAGGATAATACGTTATGAATGACTTGATTTAGTCCATCTTAAACGCTCAATAGTCCATCAGGTTGTATGAATTGTATGTCTACTATTTAATAAACGTGCTGTTGAATATTTTGAAACTAATTTGACTAGGTGCTGTTACTGCCAACAGCTTACCTGTATAGTTTTCTGGAAATTGATAGTCGGGGAGTTCAGTGATCGATCGATCCCAACACGAGCAAGGTGTGGGTGGAACTTAACTAGGGATGGGCGGGGCATGATTAAAACTGGAAAATTCCATTCCCATGGACATACTGTCATAATCGATGTTATATGTGTTTCAATAATACGATACAACTATCACTTGTCATCGTCAACTCTTGCGAGCCATAATGAATCACCACGGACCACACAGCCTCATCTCAATGAGCATATGCCATGATGACCGTCCATCAACTTTTCCTTTAAGCGACTTCTCAAGAACCACTGGGCGGATTTCAACCAAATTTAATTTGGCCGGAAGCATCCTTGGGCCATAGGAATGCAAGTTTATTCAAAGGAAGCCGATCTGCCACTTTGGTTGATGGCCATCTTGGAATTTGGACAATTTTTATAAACACACTACTCCATTATTGACAAACGGATCTTGATAAAACTTAGTGGTGGTATTCTGACCGTAACTATTTACCTCATAATAGAGCCAATTTTTTATTCACCTCTTGGTGGGGTTTAAAAGGGTGGCTACCCTTAAATTTTTTAGTTTGGGAACATTCCAGATGTTAGCTTGTACAAGCTTTTTTTCTAGTTGGATATGGTGATTTCAAATTTTTCACTGTAACTGTCAGCTAAACATTGGCAGCCATCTTGGATTTTTCCCCACCAAAACCGCCCATAGTAAAGCAATGGGCAGTTTAAAATGTCTCCTAGAACAACTGGACTGATTTTAACCATATTTGGTAGGACACATACTTGTTCTTGTTGCAATTCCGACCAAAACCTTAGAGTTCCACTTATAGGCAATGGCCTTACTAGTTGTTCAAATGCCTATATTACAGGTGAGTGAGACAGGCCGCTTGGGCCTAGTGTTTATAATATAGAAATAGAGCTGTTATGACGACAGTTGCTTTAGAATAAAGTCTACAATGTTTTATTAATAGGATATCTATCTTCTCTGCCTGGTCAACCAGCTACATCTACAGATAGCATGATGCAACAACCTCACGCTAACATAGCATTCCAGCAACAACAACAGCAACAACCTTCACAAGGAATGTACACAGCTCCAGCACCCGGAATTCCAGGACAAATGGTTGGAGTTCCACAACAAGGATACCAGCCCCAACAGCAGCCTCCTGTCTCTGAATACCAGCCATATAACATGCAAGGTGAGATTTTAGCTCGGGGAATATTTTGTTGGAAAAAAATTGCATATCAGTAACTGCTAAACAAATCGAATAATGCATAGCAGTTCATAGCACTTGCATAGCAAACAAACTGTGTTGAAACTGGTTGGTGTTCCAATGGGGAAATGTTTCAAAACATGTTTGCATGATCAAAAACAGCTTTTTTCATCTACCCACTCTATGAGCAAGTGAATCCGAAAACAACCGAAAAGCATAATTTTCCGATTTTGCGAAACGTTTTCCCTATGGAATGCAGGACTGGTTCCAATGTAGCAGTCATTGATACATATACCATACCGGGAGCTAGTCAATCTTTTCAAGCCGAGAGAATTCATGATTTTTATCATGTATTGGCGCTTAGATCGTGTTGTTCAAGCCATGAACAGAATAAATATAGAATGTAGTCTTTTCTAATATGGTTTTGAAATAATCTAGATGGCGATCAGTGTTAAAATGTGTAATATAACTAGGGTTCGAAATTAGCGAAAAGTTCGGACTACCAGCCTCAGCAAATCAGTAGTCCGTCTAAAGAATTAGTAGTCCATAAGGCGTGTAATATGCGACACGTAGTTTACACAAATGTGACATGAACAGATGGTTGAATAATTAATATTGGACTTCTGAGAATGTTATTGAGGAGAGTGTCTATCAGTCTTCAGGTCTACAGTAGCCAGTATTGTCATTTGTCAGTATAACATATGTCAGATTCAGAATATGCATGTACTGCCTCTGGCCACGGTCAGGGAGTATAGGAAACCTAAAATAATACGTATTTGCAGATTTGGCAATTACATTGATTGGAACCTGTTGCTGCTTAAGGCAGCAACACATCTTAGTCAAATTATTTTCAAAAAAATCAATAATGTACCTCCCATGAATACTGTGATTTCATTAACTAGGTTTAACATATATTTTGTAACTTACCAACCTACATCACATATCCCTTTCAACTGGTAGGCTAAACAAAGTACACATCATTCAATACAATGTAATAAGGCTGAATAGTGTTAGTGCTTAACTGGAAGCTGTTTCAGGCTATGGCAGTTGTGAGCAACAGGTCCCCCTTAAAAACTTGCAACATATTCAACAGCTTATTAAGATGAAATTGAGTTTTTGCGATACCATGACTTCAGTTGAAAGAGTTAACAATTTTTATTTAAAAATGACTAATGGTTGTTTTCTCTGGCTTAAATAGTGAATGATAACATTTTTTACTGTGATCAGCGTGCATCAATCGGCCCACATGTTACTAGTTTTACTACGAATACTACGAATGCTATATATATACTACTACGTCATTCTTAAAATTACAGCGTAAAACATTGTTTATTTTCTTTACCGTCGGTAGTTTCCTTGCGATTCATTGATTGCTCTCTATATAGTTATATTTATTAACCAATAATCTTGCGAGAAAGTATGTTCCCGACTTCGGAGAAAAGTACTCGAGAACACTCGCGCATGCGTCGATCTTGGCGACATGCCATTCTAAATCTGTTGCTTACGTGAATCAAGTGGGATACGCCGCCGTAGCATGGCTAACTATACTGTCGGCCTTGATTTGGGTATGCGCTAACAGGAGTTTAGCATTCGCGATGGTATAACTCAGTTTCTGAGACAAACATTGTCTAAATCGACCAGAATCAGCCTAGATAAAGTTGTATTTTTAAAGTTTACCATAACGCTAACTAATGACGATGCAATGATCAATAGCCAGACCCCCCTATATGAGAATTTAGATTTACAAGAGAGTCTGTTACGAGCAATATGTCGACGACCGTGAATACCAGTGATACATATTGCGCGCTTCGCTAGCTGTTAGAATTTTGATCTATAGAGCGCTTACTGAACTCGCTTCACCGTCGGTCATTTGTCCCATAGTGAAGGAAGGTATGAAAATATGCGCTTTACACTGCTGGGCAAAAAAAATGAGGCAAACATGATTTATCATATTTTTTATGATTACTCTTTCATGTTCATAAATACAGGTGAAATAAGTGACAATTTTACATAATATTGTATGCATTGTCTGTGTACCTTTTAGTATGTGATAGCCTTTCCATTATTATTTTTGTCTCAAAACTCACCCATTTGGGCAAGCTGTCTGAAAGCTTTTTGCATTGTTCTGCGTCAATGCTGTTCCATTCATGTCTGACTGCTTTCCACTGCTGAGTGAGCTAATTTGCATATCAAAAGCCATCAACTGAATGGATTCTTGTTCTATATTAGATCTACATGCATACACAAAAGACAAATAGTGCGTCTCTGTGTTCAGGCGTTAAAGTGAATTAACTAACCAAACTAGCAAGCTAGTTGAGTTACGCTGACCGAGGTGACAAGACATTAGCCATTTCTGTAATCTCTGTGTATTACCACACTGTGCCTGAAGAGTGAAGTTGTTATTTTTGATTCAAAATGTCTTCAAAAAAGGCTAAATTCCATGTACCTGTTGAAGTCAAAAGCCGGATCGCAGGTCTTCGTCAAGCTGGAAAGTCATATCCTGAGATTAAGAAAATTCTAAAGTCTGAGGATATTCAGATTCCACTGTCTACAATACAGAGAATTGGCCACACATTTCAAGTGACAGGTTCTGTTGCCCGGAAAGCAGGTTCTGGACGAGCTGAAGTGACAACATGTCGAGATGAAAGAAGGCTGAAAATGACTGTTCTGATGAATCGTAAGAAGACTCACCAAATTAGCAGAAGAATTCAGAAATTCACAAAATAAGGCTGTTTCAAGAAGAACAATTGCATGGAGGCTCAAGGAAGCTCGTTTTTCATCAAAGCGGTGTGCTAAGAAACCATTGTTGTCCACAAAGAACGTTGCAGACACTCAGATTTTTGGCACTTTATCGTGACCATGATTCTCAGTGGTTTGAGCGTGTTCTCTGAAGTGATGAGTCACGTTTTGAGCTGTGTACAGATGCTCCAGAGCACTTTCTTCGTAGGTCAGATGAAAAATATAACCCAGAATGCCTTTCCACCACTGTGAAACATGGAGGAGGTGGAATTTATGGTATGGGGTGTGTTTTCTGCATCTGGTGTTGACGAGCTTGTGCAATGTGAAAAGTCCATTAATGCAAAGGAGTATCAAAACATATTAGAAAAGGGGTTGCTTCTAAGCCTGAACAAGTTGTGTAGTGGAAATAAAAGACAAAAAGCTATTTTTCAACCAGATAATGCCCCGGCACACACAGCAAAAACAACAAAGTCATGGTTTGAGCGGCATTCTCTGTCGATGATGTTTTGGCCTGGACAGTCACCAGATCTTAACCCCATAGAGAATATATGGGCGCATATCAAGGCCAAACTGGTTAACAGAAAATTTGGGAGCACTGACCAGTTGTGGGAAGCAGTCGGACATGAATGGAACAGCATTGATGCAGCACACTGTAAAAGGCTTTCAGACAGCTTGCTCATACGGCTGAGATTTCTTAAGAAAAACAAGGGAAAAGCTATCCTATAGTAAAAGGTACCCTGCACACAGACAATGCATACGATATTATGTAAAATTGTCACTTATTTCACCTGTATTTATTAACATGAAAGAGTAATCATAAAAAATATGATAAATCATGTTTGCCTCATTTTTTTTGCCCAGTAGTGTAGAGCACATATCTTCATACCTTCCTTCGCTATGGGACAAATGACCGCCGGTGAAGCGGCTTCTCAAGAACCACTGGGTGGATTTCAATTATATTTGGCAGGAAGCATCCCTAGGCATAGAGATTCAAGTTTGGTCAAACGAATCTGATCGGCCAAAATCCAAAATGGCCACCGGCCAAAATAGCCGATTTTTAGAAACACTTTAAAAAATCTCCGAAACCGTTGGAGGAATTGATTCAAAACTCAAAACACATCTATTGCAAGTGTAGGCCCAAGTTTGTTCAAGGCAACCTGATTTGCCGGGTGGCCATCTTGGATGACCTAGTTTTCGCGAAAACAACTTCTCCCGAACCGCTGAAGGGATAGACCTGAAATTTGGTAAATATGCTTAGGAACTAAAGTCCATTCAAATTGTTCAAGGGAAGTTCATACGTTAAAAAACATGGCCACCATCAACCAATCAAAATTTAGCGTTTGTTGGTCATATTGGCTTTTTTGTATTTGATGTATTTTGATGGCGAAAATTAATTTATATATGCTTATCAGTGTGGCGAGTTCAAATATGCCACTTTCGAGACTGTCGGATAAACGGTTTGGCTGCCATCTTGGTTTGTTTTTCCGACATGCTCCCATAGTAAAGCAATGGGCCCATAGTAAAGCAATGAGGAATTCTTTAAACAACTTCTTCTCAAGAACCACTGGGCCAATTTAAATTATATTTTGAAGGAAGCATTCATAGGGCCTAGAGATCTAAGTTTGTTCAAACAAAGTGGATCGGTCAAAATCCAAGATGGCCGCCGGCCAATATGGCTGATTTTTAGAAACACTTTAAAATCTCCGAAACCGCTGGAGGAATTGATTCAAAACTCATAACACATCATCTGTGGCAAGGGTAGACCCAACTTTGTTCAAGGCAACCTGATTGGCCAATTTGCTTGGCAGCCATCTTGGATGACCTAGTGTTCGCGAAAACGACCTCCAGAACCGCTGAAGGGAGAGCTGAAATTTTGTAAATATGCTTAGGGACCAAGGGCCTTTCAAGTTTGTTCAAGGGAAGTTTGTTCGTTGAAAAACATGGCCGCCATCAACCAATCAAAATTTAGCGTTTCTTGGTTATATTGACTTTTTTGTATTTGATGTATTTTGATGGCGAAAATTGCTTTATATATGCTTATCAGTGTGGCCAGTTCAAATACCCCACTTTCGAGACTGTCGGATAAACGTTTTTCATGCTATCTTGGTTTGTTTTCCCGCCGTAGTCTCCCATACTAAAGCAATGGGCCCATAGTAAAGCAATGGGGAATTATTTAAACGACTTCTTCTCAAGAACCACTGGGCCAATATCAATTATATTTGGGAGGAAGCATTCATAGGGCATAGAGATCTAAGTTTGTTCAAACGAAGCGGATCGGTCAAAATCCAAGATGGCCACTGGCCAAAATGGCCTATTTTTAAACTCCGAAACCGCAAGAGGAATTGATTCAATACTCATAACACATCATCTATGGCAACGTTAGACCCAAGTTTATTCAAGCCAACCTTATTGGCCTATTTGCTTGGCGGCCATCTTGGATGACCTAGTTTTCCCGAAAACGACTTCTCCCGAACCGCTGAAGGGATAGAGCTGAAATTTATGAAATATGCTTAGGGACCAAGGGCCATTAAAATTTGTTCAAAGGACTTTCGTACGTTAAAAAACATGGCCGGCATCAACAAATCAAAATTTAGCATTTGTTGTTCATATTGGGTTTTTTGTATTTGATGTATTTTAATGGCGAAAATTGCTCTATATATGCTTATCAGGGTGGCGAGTTCAAATATGCCGTTTTCGAGACGGTCGGATAAATGGTTTGGCTACCATCTTGGTTTGTTTTCCCGCCATAGGCTCCCATAGTAAAGCAATGGGCCCAGGGTAAAGCAATGGGGAATTCATTAAACGACTTCTTCTCACGAACCACAGGGCCGATTTCAATTATATTTGGCAGGAACAATCCTTAGGGCATAGAGTTTCAAGTTTGTTCAAATGAAGCCGGTCGAGCAATTTGGGCGGCTCCCATCTTGGATGTTGGCCGATTTTTTAGAAAACTCATTAAATATGGTCTAGGGCAACAGCTGAAACAAGTTTGTTCAAGAGAACTTGATTGGCCAAATAGTTCAGTGGCCATTATAGATGACCTAGTTTTTTCGAAAATGACTTCTCCAGAACCACTGGAAGGATCAGGCTGAAATTTGGGAGATTCGATTAGGGCCTAAGGGCTTTTAAAATTTGTTCACGGGAAGTTGATCCATAAAAAAATATGGCTGCCGTGGCCCAATCAAAATGTATAATGTTTGGTGGCCATATTGAATTTTTTTATTTTGACAAATCTTGAAGCTGAAATTTTATATATATGTTTGGGCATTCTGATTTCAGATTTGCCATTTTTGAAACTGTCGGATAAATGTTTTAGCGGCCATCATGGATCATTTTCCAACTAGAAACTCCCATGTACTAAAGCAATAGAAAATTTCAAGTGTATTTGGCAGAAAATATACTTAGGGCATAGAGATACACATTTGTTCAAATGAAGCTGGTCTGTAATTTGCCTGGCGGCCATCCTGGATTTTTGAAATGCCTTTAAATATCTTCTTTTCCGAATCCGCATGGGGGATTGATTCAAAACTCATGACAGGTTATTTACGGAAACAGCTGAATCCAGTTTGTTCAATGGAACTTGATTGCCTAATGCTTTAGCAGTCATTTTGGATGACCTGGTGTTCATGAAAAAAAATCCATATTCAGAATCGCTGAACGGGTTGAGCCGAAATTTGGGAGATATGATAAGGGACTAAGGGCTGTTAAGTTTTGTTCAAAAGTAGTTGATACATAAAGAAACATGGCTTCTGTTTTCTTGTTATAATTCTGCTCAACTCTGTAGGGTTCTACTTATTGTTGATGGCCTTTCTGGTTAAAATGCCTATGATGCAGGTGAGCGATACAGGCCCCTTGGGCCTCTTGTTTAACTCCTGAATTTATATGATAAAAAATTAAATAATCGAATAATCCTGAATAATTTGTTCTTCCTTAAATATTGCAAAACCTGTCTTTTAGTTACACTTTAATGTGATAGGACACACAAATTGACATTTTGCTCAGCGAATGTATACAGCCAACACAAGACTATTTTTGAAAATGTATCACTAGAATGACTGGCTCGCGCATCGAGCCAGGCATTCTAGTGATACATTTTCAAAAATAGTCTACTCTTGGCATGCAAATGGACATTTCTTAGCGCAATTTCAGGTTTCGTCATTTTGTTCTCATGTCGAGGCACTTTGTAACTAGGCTGATTAATCGAGTAATCACGATTAGTCTTAAACAAGAGGCCCAAGGGGCCTGTGTCGCTCACCTGGAGCACCAACAATTTTTGTCAAAATTGTTGGTGGGTGGTTTAATAGTCGTTTAAATGAGTTTGTGGACATTTTTGCAAGTGCAATATGGCCGCCAAACACACTACATATTGATTGGGCCACGGCGCCCAGGTTTTTTTTGACGGATCAACTTCCCTTGAACAAACTTTAATGACCCTTAGTCCTTAATCATACCGCCCAAATTTCGGCCTGATCCCTTCAGCGGTTCTGGAGGAGTCGTTTTCGGGAAAACTAGGTCATCCAAGATGGTCGCCGAACCATTTGGCCAATCAAGTCCTCTTGAAGAAACTTGGCTTGCCTCTTGGCCTAGATGAAGATTCCCCAAGCGGTTTCGGAGAAGATTTTTAAAGACATTTCCTAAAATCGGCCGAAATCCAGTGGCCACCGGCTAATTGGCCGATCTGGTTCATTTGAACAAACTTGGATCCCTATGCCCTAAGGATGCTGCCTGCCAAACATAATTGAAATCGGCCTAGCAGTTCTCGAGAAGACATTTTAAATTTCCTATTGCTTTAGCATGGGAGCGTTTGATTATCCAAGATGGCCATCAAACTGTTTATCCGACAATTTAAAAAATTTCAAATTTAAGCTCAGAATACCCAAAAACATATTTAGAACCAATTTTGGCCTGAAATTCCATCAAATAAAAAATCCAATATAGCCACCAAACAGGCTACATTTTGATTGGCCCGCGGTAGCCATGTTTTTTGACGGAGCAACTTCCCTTGAACGAACTTTAATGGCCCTCCGTCCCTGATCATTTCTCCCAAATTTCGACCTGATCCCTTCATCGGTTCTGTAGAAGAAGTTGTTTTCTGGAAAACTAGGTCATCCAAGATGGCCACCGAACCATTTGGTCAATCAAGTCTTCTTGAGCAAACTTGACTTACCTCTTTCCGTAGATAATATGTCATGAGTTTTGAATCGATTCCTCAAGTGGTATCGGAGAAGATTTTTAAAGACGTTTCCTAAAATCGGGCAAAATCCAAGATGGCCGTCGGCCAAATTGGCCGATTGGCTCCATTTGAACAAACTTGGATCCCAATTCCATAAGCATTCTTCCTGCCAAATATAATTGACATCAGCCCAGTGGTTCCTGAGAAGAAGTCATTTAAAGGAAAAGTTGACGGACGGACGGACACACGACGGATGGTCGCCATGGTATAAGCTCACTTTCCTGCCAAATATAATTGACATCAGCCCAGTGGTTCTTGAGAAGAAGTCATTTAAACGAAAAGTTGACGGACGGACGGACACACGACGGATGGTCGCCATGGCATAAGCTCACTTGGCCTTTCAGGCCAGGTGAGCTAATAATCGATCGTGATCGCTCAAAGTAATAATCGCACCAGCCTAATGATAGATATGGAAGGAAAAAATTTAATAGTCACATATTGCAACCATTTCTAGGTTTCAACTCTATAAATTTATTAATTAAGTATTACATTATATATATATATATATATATATATATATATATATATATATATATCGCTTTGATATGATGTACAATTGGCAACTCAAGTTTCTGTGAACCACTGAACTAAATTAATGAAATGTTTAAACTGGTCAACTAAGTCTAATACCACGGCAAAATGGCTAGCGTCTTTCCATCAGCAATGGTTTTTATTATTAAATATCAAAATTATCATATTTATGGCAGTTTTTCATAATAAATTATGTTCATATTATTATACTCCAAATAAATTTTATGGCACTGTGACATATATGATGGTGATTTAAGGAAAAAACTAATCCTGGGCTGCTTACTCCGCTAACCGGCATGCATATAGTTGAGGCATGAGTCGGGTGGGGTGTGGAGTGAGGCTGGCGGATGTGTGTGTGCGTGCGTGCGTGTATGCACACGCACGTGTGTGTGGGATGGGGGTGGGTATATATCAAGTTTTAGTTTTTGTAACTTATTATTATTAGCAGAAGCAGTACAACTACCAGCAGCGAGCAGCAGTAGCAGTACTAGTAGTAGTGGTGCTTCTCATGGCATCTAATTTTTGGAGATCACAGAACCCCATACCTAGAAATCTGGGGGCCCAACCTGAAATCTGGGGGTCACAAATTGAACTTTAGGATTCCCATGCAATTTTTCTCATCCATGCTAAAATTAGAGAGTACCTTGGGCTAACCGTTGGTAGTCCCAAGTTGGATTTTGGGGGTATATAGCCTCATAAGGACCCTTATGAAAAACCCTGAGCAGTAACAGCAGCAGCAGCTGCAGCCATCTCATAATAATGATCATAATAATGACATTGTTGATGATCTGGACAATGTAAATGGCGGGGGTGGTGGATAAGGAGGAAAATGGGGAGGAGGTGGTGGTGGTGCTGGTTGTGATGGTGGTGGTGGAGGAGGTGAAGGATGAGGACGAGGTGGTGTTGGCGTCGTAATAATATCATTACAAAAATTTTCAAGCTGGGTAAAAGTATAATAATTTCTCAGCCAATTTAATGTTCAAATTGACTCTAAGGTCTCACATGAAAGGGGTAAATGTCTGTCATAAACAGTCTCCACTTTCTCAGTCAATCATATGACATCATAATCAATTATGTGATGTGTAGGCGGATGTCATAATAAATTATGTCATGAATAACTCGATTTCGTTTGTCTTAAACACTTAATAGTCCATCAGATTGTACAAATTGTAATTAATTATTATTATTTAATGAACATGCTGTTGAATATTTTGAAACGAATTTGGCTGGGTGCTGTTACCATAGGCAGCAACATCACCCAGTCAAATTAGTTTCAAAATATCCAACAGCTTAGCTGTATAGTTTTCTGGAAATTGAGATTCAGACAGTGCAGGGATCGATCAATTACAGGTGGAGCTTAGCTAGAAATGGGCGGGGCACAATTTAATAAACATCCTGTTGAATATTTTGAAATTAAGGAAACTGGAAGCTGTTGTTGCCATAGGCGGAGGTAAATATGGACCCTCTGCTTACGTGTATATTGACCTTGAAAATGAGATTTACAAATGCACATACCAAGTGGGCTGTGCTTGGCTAGAAATGGATGGGACATAGCTAGAAAAGGATTGAATTTAAACTTAGCCTGCCTTAAAGTACCGCTTTAAATCATAGGCCATAGCATTTGGAGGGCCACAAGATGGTATTTTATTAAGCCAGGTGGTCTCTTGTGAATGTTGATTATATATATATGGAGACAAATGATTAATAGATGGATATTGTTATATAATTACAGGCATGAATGAAGCATTACCAGGAGCACCTGGAGCTAATATGGGACAGCCAGCGAGTTACTCACACTCAATACAACAATCACAGCAACCACAACAACAGCAAACATTTATCCCAGGTGAACCAGCACCTGGTCAGTATATACAAGTCCAGGCACCCGGAGTGCCGATACAGCACGGTCAGCTATCACAACAACTTGAAGGACAGCTAATATCGTTTGATTGATTCCCTTTTAACGCGTCTATGACCATGGCATACGATATCAATTTAATGTAAATGTTTCTTATTGCTACATTAGTGTAAATTTACAAATCAATGCTGAAGTTCTCTTTATTCTGTGTAGTGGATTCTCTCCATTTGATTGGTTAATTATTTTCTGTAAAATTTCCAATGAGATAAATGGATAATTAGTTTGCTTAAGAACATTAGCTTTTTGTCACTCCACAATTACAACCTAAGCACATGGTTTTCAAGAACTTTCTATGACTCTGTGAGCTGTGAAAAGTATGTCACACTGAAGTGCAAAGTGTCACACTGAAGTGCAAAGTATGTCACACTGATGTACAAAGTATGTCACACTGAATTTCACATCAGGAGTATACTTACCACCCTGATACTCTATGATATTCCCTAAATATCTACCTAGCTTCAATAATACTCAGGTTACACAACTGACAGTCCAGCAGATGTGCAGCCCAAACTCGCACATGCGGGGGGCTGACTCATTCTCTTCTTAAAATATTGACCTGCCATTGCAGCATGCTTTATAGCCTTGCTTTTGCTTTCTATCTTTTTGAAGCTTTGAGTTGTTTTGTAACTTGTCTTGACTGAATATTAGTATGTCTGACGCTGCCAGGTCACCGGAGGATGCTCCCGCTCCAAGCCATCCAGTGTACTTTAGTAAAGTTATTGATAAAAAATTTGTGTGTTGACTCGGATGGTGTTTCCGGGATTTGTGCTAACTCGTGGATACGTCTTTATTAGGCTAGCTCTTTTTGGGGAGGCCTATATATTAGCTAACGCATGTTGTGCTTTGTTTTTCAGACACATGAACTGATATTTGAAATGTATCCTTTATTTTGAACAATATTTATACTTGGTTTCTGGGTCCTTCTAATTTATTATGAGTTTGCAGAGGGAATTATTACCATAAGAAGTAATTTTTCCGCATTCTCCCACCACCACAGGGTTTGGATTCAGGATCAGGTATTCCTGTTGTTGTTCATCAGACTTCACTCGTCCTCAGAAATCATCTTATGAGGTTTATTTAGGAGAGAGAAAGATTTTCAGTCATTTTATTTCTAAAGAATTTTTTGACTGAATGTTGGGTTATTTAGCACTCTTGATGGTTTGCATAGGTTCATTGTGTTTATAAAGTTCAATTACTAATGAAACTTTGTTTTGAGCTGTGAAGTCTAAAAATTTGCCTCTCAAGTATTCAAGTTCAAATTTTAATGTCTCCCTTGTCTACTAATTGTTTCCTTTTTGTGGCGTTTCAGAGAACAAATTGAGAACAAATGTCCTTCCTGCCACCGTTTCGTGATGGCCCGCTTTTTCCTTCATGACTGCACTAGGTGCAGTACGTGCGGGCCTCTTCTAAATTGCCATGTGTGTGAGTCGTGGCCGGTGGACGTGATGACTGATTTTTATGTTCCCCGAAAACAATTTTGCGGGAGCATATAGTCGCCGCTTTGTCCATCCGTCCGTTCACCATATATAAGTTTGTCCGGGGCATAGTTTCAAGACTTTTTCACATATGGTCACCAAACTTGGTATGTGGATGCATCTTAGGGAGAAGGTGTACGGAGTAGAAAAGTAGGTCAAAAGTAGGTCATGATGACCTACTTTTCATGGTCGACTGAATATCACAGAAAATTTTTGTCCGTGCCATAGTTTCAAGACTTTTGCACATATGGTCACCAAACTTGGTATGTGGATGCATCTTAGCGAGGTGTGCGGAGTACAAAAAGCAGGTCAAATGTAGGTCATACTGACCTACTTTTCATGGTCGACTGAATATCACAGAAAATGTTTGTCCGCGCTATAGTTTCAAGACTTGCACATATGGTCACCAAACTTGGTATGTGGATGCATCTTAGGGAGAAGGTGTGCACAGTATAAAAAGTAGGTTATGCTGACCTACTTTTCATGGTCGACTGAATATCACAGAAAATGTTTCTCCGGGCCATAGTTTCAAGACTTTTTCACATATGGTCACCAAATTGGTATTGATTATTACAGAAAATATCTCTGTTCATTTTGGACATAGTTTTTATATGTATTTTTCATATGGTGCCAAGCAAAGTCTAAGTGTGGTTATTTAGAGAAACTTAGATTTTGCTTTTATTAAGCTATCCTTAGCAAATTGTTCATTAGGGAAAATCCCGCCAGACCAAAAGAATGATGACCCACCGAATCATTCCTACTCCCCAAATTGTGGATTTGACATCATTACCCCAAACCAACACTATTTTAAGGATGGCCTAATATGGTGATATCTCATTGACAATTTCAAGTTCGTTTCTCTGTGTCTGAGGCACAGCTCCAAACCTTTCCCTGAAGCATATGCCTTTTGGTTATCCATTCAGTTTCTCTACAGAGTATGCCTTCATGGAGCATACATCAATTTATTGATTTGCCTTGTTTAAATCAGCAGGTGAAAGACTGGGCGGCAGATGAGAAGTGGCATCTGGAAAGAGAGTGTGGTAAGAAGAGGAAGGCAGACATGGAGGCCTTTCATCTTGAAATGATGGGAGAAATGAAGAAGACGATCACGGATCTTGTCCTGGAGATGCTTCGCAGCTTGCTTCCCGGGTCAAGTTTGTCATTGTCTTCTTCATTTGCTCTGAGACAGAGTGTTCCCGTCTCTGGGTCTGGTTCTCTTAGCAAGCGAGTTTTCATTATGGACCCAGAGACGGCTCCCATTGGTCCGGCGCTGGGGCTTTCCTCGCCCGTGGACCCAGGAGCGAAATCCATGGCCTCGGGCGCTCGCTTATCGAGTGCTTTAGAGCAGCCTAAGGCTAAGGGTATCAGCACCTCACATGATACCCCTGTTGCCCAGGCCGAGCTTGATCCCTTTTCAAGCTTGGCATCTAATCTTTCTGGGCAGGAAGAAAAGGACCATGTTTTGGCCTGCCGATGGCCACGGAAATGGATATCCTTTTCCATGGAACTACTTCGGGAGTAGATTTCACGGCTCAATGGCTAGGCCGGCTAGGAGCCGATGGCCATCCATACCGTATCCCTCGGCTTGTCAAGAGTTACCGTGAGGAAGGCCCGGACTATGACGTTGTGCATTTAGCCCCTCCCCCATGACGCCATAGATCTGGCTCCTGGAATGGCCACGGCGCAAGCCATGCCAGCCCTTGCAGGTCCGTATGGCTTACCTGGCTATCCAGGAGTATCTTCAGCTCCGGCCATTACCCCACCAGTAAATGTGGTTGAAGACGACAAAGGCCCTAGGCTCGACGAACATTCACAGGTGGCCACCGAGGAGGACTGGCTGGATGCTTGCCAATGGCTGGTGAGCATCAAGCAAGAACTCCAGGTGGATCCACCAGCCTCCCAGCGGGACCAGCGCCCGTGGTTTTGAGGGAAACCGGTGACGAGCACTATGCCATCTCTTGTGCGCTAGCTCCCTGCGTAACGCTAATTCCGCGATGTGGGACACGGAGGAAAGTAAGAGAGGAGCCATCTTGGCTCTCTCGCACGTTTCCCAGCTGCTACAGGGGGTAGTAGCAGCATCTGTGGCCCGCCAAACTTCTCTTTCAGTCCAGAGAGCCATCCAGGATGGCATTAACCTGGCTCTGGACTGCATGATGAGATCCGTAACCAGGAGTTTACGGGCGAGTCGCACATTTGCCCTTGACAATTTATGCCCCTCGCAGGACCTGTACACTCGGCTTCTTCGAATGCCGATGGCAGGTCCAGGGTTGTTTGGAGGTGAAGGATGCCTGCACCTCCAACAAACCATAAACCTGGTGAACAACCAGAGGGTGCTGCGAAAGCAGTTTGAAGTGCTCTGCAGGGAGCGTGTTCGAGCAGCGTCCCCTGCCTTCCACCATCAGCAGGCTAGAGGTGGTGGTGGTCTTGTCAGAGGCCAACCACCTACACAGTGTTGGCCACGGCAACGCCAGTGTAAGCCAGCTAGGGGGGAGCGCAGGCTCCTCCAGTGCAACCCGCCAGACAGCGCTGGTAGAGGAGCGTGGTGTTCTGGTCGTGGGAGCCGAACCTGATGGGTTGGCTCTCACAAAGACCACACCAGTGCTGATAGGACAGCCACCAGAGACAGGGCTTCTCTTGCACTTCTCGGGTCCACACCTCAATCCTTTGGTGCACCCGTGGGAGGCCGTCTGGCCTTCTACATGCAAGAGTGGGAGCGGATTACTCAGGACCGCTCAGTCTTGCAGTCGGTTACCATCCCGACTGGATTTCAAATCAGCCATCGCGCCTCTGGTTCCGATCTGGACTCAAAATCCAAGAGATCCAGATTAACGGTTGTGTATAGAGGAAGAAATTCAATCCCTCATACTAAAACACGCTATTCAACCCGAACAAAAATGTCTGGGTTATTATTCAACCGGGTTTCTAGTGACAAAAAGCACTGGAGGGTGGAGACCAATTCTCAACCTCAAACCTCTCAACAGGTTTATCCTCACACCAAGTTTCAAAATGGAAACTGTGAGAACGGTGTTAGCAGGATTGAGAAAGGGAATGTGGACAGCATCAATAGATCTAAAAGATGCCTATTTTCACATTCCCATTGCGAAGAGCTTTCGTCGGTTCCTGAGATTTGTATTCCAGAGCCGCCAATGGGAATTCAGGGTTCTCCCATTTGGTATATCGACGGCTCCTCGGGTCTTCACTCGAGTGGTCCAAGCTACAACATCATACCTCCGCAGGAGACACATAGCAATCCACACGTACATAGATGACTGGCTGTTAAAAGCACACACTCAAGAAAGTCTATCAGCAAATCTGGAGATAGTTTTGAAAACTCTTACAGATCTAGGCTGGATAATCAACTTTCAAAAATCAGAGCTGACTCCATCCCAGAAGTTTGTTTACCTGGGCATGTTCTTTGATCTAGAGATAGGGTATGTTTACCCATCTCAAGAGAGAGAGAGAGAGTAGAAATACTCATCTCAGTCATACAGTCAGTGTGCAACAGTCGTCTTGTCCTGGCACGGGTCTACTTGAGAATGTTGGGGTTGATGGTTTCTTTGGAACCAGTCATTCCACAGGCAGTCTTAAGCCGGCGGCCGATCCAGTTATTTCTCATAACACAGTGGACCCAGAGTATGGGTTTCCTGGACTCAAGGTGTCAGTGTTGGAACCTCTTATTCACCACCTTCAATGGTGGATGAAGAAAGAAAATCTCCTGGCGGGGGTGATGTTGTCACCTCCCCACTCTCAGTTAACGATGTATACAGATGCATCAATGGAGGGATGGGGAGCTTGCCTGGAAGAAAACAAAGTATCAGGGCTTTGGAATCTGGATCAGTCAAAAGAACATATTAATCTGCTGGAAATGCGAGCAGTAGTCTTAGCCATGGAACACTTCCTAGAGAAGGTCAAGGGCAAGAGTGTTCTGATTCGATCAGGCAATACAACAGTAGTGACTTACATAAACCGCCAGGGCGGAACGAAGTCGCCCAATCTGTATGATGATATGGAAACCGCTTTGCTGGAGCCTAGATCATGGGATTTCCCTGAAAGCAGTTCATATTCCGGGAAGGCTAAATCTATTAGCAGACTCATTGAGCCGAAGAATGAGCATTTTTCCCACGGAATGGCAACTAAATCAATGTGTGGTGGATCGCCTATTCAACCACTGGGGCAAGCCCAACAGATTTATTCGCAACGAACAAGAATGCGAAGATGACGACGTACGTCTCTCCGATTCTAGATCTGAGCGCTATCGCAATAGATGCGTTAGCTTTCCGCTGGGAGGGATTGTATGCATACGCATTCCCGCCAGCAATCCTGATGCCAAAAGGCAGGAATGCCAAGTGCTTCTGATCACCCCAAATTGGCCAAGCCGATCATGATATATGGATCTGCTGGACCGTCTGGTCTGCAATCCTGTTCCTCTGCCTCTGATGGACAACATAATCTTCCAGGCCAAGGCCTTGCACAACGACCCGTCAATGTTCCAATTGACTGCGTGGATGTTGTCAAGGAATCAGCAGTTAAGGAGGGTTTTTCTGAGCAAGCAGCCATGTTTATGGCAAAAGCTAGAAGGGGGTCAACCTCCAGAGCATATAATTATAAAATCAACAGATTTGCTGAATGGTGCTAAAAAAGATGTAAAGCCTAACTATTGCTGGCTACACGTCAGCTTTAATGTCAGTTATCCCTTGCTTGTCTAATATGGGAAGTGATGAAGTATGTAATCTAAATACTTTAATCAAAGGCATGGGTAATCTAAGACCAAGGAATCCTCCAGTGATTCCGTCTTGGAGTTTATTGTAAGTACTTCAAGTATTAGCAGATAAACCATTTGAACCACTAAGCTCCATTTCCATGAAAGTTTTTACGCTTAAAACAGTTTTTCTGATTGCTGCAGCTTCAGTCAGACGAAGAAGTGAAATACATGCTTTGTCAGCAGAGCCAGACCGTTTTGTGGTTACAGGGGAAGGCCTTAGGCTTCTAACTAGAGTTAACTTTATGGCGAAAAACCAGTCTTTAAAATATCCTGGTCAGCTTATAGTTTTACCCTCTTTGACTAGGCTTTATGGCTATCTTACATTGAACCCCATGGGAGAGTTTCTAAAGATACCATATCTAGGTGGATTGTGGAATGCATCCAGCATTGCCACAAAGTCACCACGGGAAAACAAGTTGACATGGCCAAGGCTCACAGTGTCCATGGCGTAGTGACATCCACGGCTCTGTTTAATGGTGTGCCGGTGGATGACATTATGTCAGTAGCACAATGGCACTGTGAGTCTAGTTTTACAGATCATTACCTCCGTGACACGTCAAATCCACTTGCCTTATCGATTTTACATAAACGTTAAATCTGTATATATTTGTAAATATTGTATATACGGCCGTTGATTCACACACAGTGCAATTTAGTGGGGGGAATCCCCGCTTTTCTGTACTGTATCTGTCATCGCCAGCGGTGATTAAAGGGAATCTCGTCAAAATAGGTTAGTCCTATATTTGGTGATGATTATTTTTTGTCATGTTTTTTATTACTTACTAAAATGGTGATTATGGTTTTGTGTTCTTTGTGGGTTGCCATTTGAGAGTATACGAAATGAAGCTCGTCCGATGTCTTATAGTACTTTAGCATGAGTACATAGAGAGCGTATAGGACATTGAGGTCATCGCTCCTCCTTTAAGAGAGAGGGGGTGGGGAGGAGCAGATGTTAAATGGTCATTACTCTCAACATCAGTCGTGTTATCCGATGTCCAAATCATTTCCTGATTGTGTTTACATATGCAATTTCAGATGTTTGTTGTGCTCCAAAAGCAAAAGAGCTTGCTCTTCCAGGGCTGAGCCGGTCTTCTGACCTTCACCTCCATCCCGCCGAACTCTCTTCCGAATTCTGGCTATATCATAGAGTATCAGGGTGGTAAGTATACTCTTGATGTGAAATAAACGAAATCATGGATTTCTTTTTTCACGAGAGAGTTGATACTTACCACCCTGATACGATCCCGGCCTCTCCGCCCCACAGAGGCGCGGCCTATCAGCGTTTTATGTTGCATTTAGGTCAGCCAATATTTTGGAATAGAATGAGTCAGCCCCGCGCATGTGCGAGATTGGGCTGCACATCCGCTGGACTGTCAGTTGTGTAATCTGCCCAGTGAGGGTGGGTGGGGGGTGGTTTCTTTTTAATTCTGAGTATTATTGAAGCTAGGTCGATATTTAGGAAATATCATAGAGTATCAGGGTGGTAAGTGTCAACTCTCGTGAAAAAAGAAATCCATGATTTCATTTAGTGCAAAGTATGTCACACTGAAGTGCAGTGTCACACTGAAGTGGAAAGTATGTTACACTGATGTGAATAGTATGTTACACTGATATATGATATAAACATCCATCCACCAAAACTTGAAACTACATCAGGGACAAGAATTTTCTATGATGTTCAATGAACTGCATAAGTCACACTGACCTACTTTTGATATGTGACACAATAGACATCCATATATCAAATTTGGTTATGTATATAAATTTTTTTTTATCAGTTTGACAAGAACTGCAATGGCCAACAAGCGGCACAAAGTGATTACTATGTCTCCGCCTTCACAGGGTTAAACATAGCTTTGCAGCATTCATGTGTCCTATAAATCTAAACGATAGCTTTGTTCACAAATCTCAACCATTTTTGTCATTTGATGTTAGAGAGGACCTACAATATTACGTTGCATGTAAGCTATTGCAAACCATTGATTGTGAATGTGGTTTCTGTATTCCAAAATGAAAACAGCACATCTTTAAAACATCAACCGCACTATCAAAATCATATAGTGTGCAAGCCATTGTCATAAGCAGTGATAGCAGTGTAGTATGAGTAATATTCAAAGGACCATACATCTATATGTAATATTCAAGATAATGTCTATTCAATTTAAACTTAAAATATATGAATATTAATTAGATTAATGTTGCTAATATGAATTGATTAGTTGAGATGTTTTCAATACTCGGTTATATTCTGTGTACTTATGGGCCTCTTGTTGCTAGTGGATTGGCAATAAAAATGCATCAAGTTTTAACCATCTGACTGCTGAGTTTTTGCAGACGACATATTCCAGGGGTTATATCTCAGAACCTGCTAAATATTTTGAAAACAATTTAATTGAAAGTTGTCGGTGGCTACTTTCAGTCCAATTTTTTTTTCAAAATATTCAGTAAGGCAATGGTCTTTGCTCATTAACATTATTGACTGGTGGCTTGCAGCAGCGGGACAGTTAACAGTCCCACATGACGAGGACAATAACGCTAGCTGTCCCTTTAAGCCTTGAATTTGTTCATGAAAACTTCAATTTTTTCAAAGAAAATGACAATTTCAAAGCCCAAGAGACTATTTTTGAAAATTTATCACTGGAATAACTGAGCCAGTCATTCCAGTGGAAAATATTCAAAAATAGTCTTCTCTTGGTCTGCAAATTAACATTTATCAAGACCACTGTAGAAGCCGCTTTTGGCTGATATAAGTGTTAAATTGTTAAATGGTAAAGAAGATTTCAAAAATATGGTTTTCCCTTCCCATAACTGTGTGTCCATAGGTAAAAGTTACCTTCCATGCAGACTTGTCTCTGTTAGGCCTTGATTGGTCAAGAAAATCAAATTGTTTGGCAAGTGAAGGTCTATTTACAGGTTATTTAAAAAATTTTACCACTGAAAAGACTGGCTCGATAAAGAAGCATTTTTCAAGATGACTAAAGGTCAGTTTTGGCTAACTTAACAATATCAAATAGTAAAAATATTACATGAATCACTGACCACCACATTATGGAGTAGTCACCAAAGAAATATGGTCTCTTGATATAGACCAGTTGCCATAAAACTGGGCACACGATGATGGTTTTTAGGAGAGTTTGGTCAATATTTTGGCAGTCTTAACCCTTTAATACTCAAATCAGTCTAAAATGGCTTTTGCAGTGGTCTTATGAAATGTTGGCATTTTATTGAACAAATTTAAGTGTTAAAGAACCAGTCTTTTTCGCTAAAAGAGAGGTTGTCTTTATATAAACTGATATTTGAGAGGGATCATATAGGTAACCTCTTGATGAGATATTGATAAATATAATATAATATATAGTCCATAATTAATATTGTTAAGGATGATGAATAAATGTATCATGAATATATATATATATATATGTTATGCTTATTGAAAATCACTTTCCTCACATATGGTCTGAATATCACTGAAGCACCCACCCGTAGTTATCTATCTGCTAGGTATAGCTTTTTTGATGATTGTGGTGATCACTATGGTAATGTTAATTTTTTGTCCCGCTAACTAGTCAGTTATCTCATCTATAATGATAACTAGGGTTGCACGATTTTTGCCTTGAAACATCGCGATTGATTTTATTTAAAAAAATTGATTTTTTTATTAAATCGTAGGTCCAAATTCCCAAAAGTATAAACCGGGGTAACATGACATGTCACCAAAACTGGGACTTGGAATTTCTAGAAAAATTGAAATAAATGATACCAAAAATAGCACGAAATTAGAACACATCTCTGCTTAATGTATACCGTATATCCATAATCGCGGGAGTGAAATTATTAATTGGGACCTCCTAAATTTTGCGTATAGTTTAATAAACATCGTTTATTTCATCAAAATTTGACATAAAATGTCGTCGAGTAAAAATATAAATACCGCTTCCGCTTATAGCCTCCCTTTGTAGGACGAGTTTAAGTCATTACCAGAGTAGCGCGAAGATGCTAATATTAGTACCCCGGGTGATACTGCGCAATCCATATACATAGGACGGTAGCTTTCAGAATGTATGATTTATATTTAAGAGTAATCAACAGAAGCGCACAGTTCAAAAAACAACATTCTGGAATGCTATTGCGTTATTTTCTTTAATTAGGCATGACAACCAAATCGAAAGGGAACAATTAGTACACAGCCTGAAATTGCTAAAAGAATTAAAAAAGAATTATGTTCGGTGATTATTGCCTAACAGTCTGCAACTAAGTATATACTTGGTATTTCATGACAGACTCGGGGGTCTGCAGTGAAAGAAAGAAAATTATATGGCGATTCGACAGAGTAACAAGCTGGTTTTCTCAATGACAAAGGTGTTACCTCGCTATTGTTAGCTGGTTTACCATAGAGATTTGTGTTTTGATTAGGACTTAGTGAACACATGCGTGTATAGCGATCAAGAAAAAACAATGGATGCATGCGCTAATGGATTATAACTGTATTCCTTTACTGCTGAATGATGAGTTTTAAAATCTTAGTCTGCTCAATTTTTTTTTCAATTACATCGTAGAAAATCGCAATTTTTTTCAAAATCATGATTTTCGATTAAATCGCGAAATCACGCAAGCATAATGATAACCATTTGTCTATGATAAATCCATCCATGTCAGTCCTATCCTTTTAAAGCGCAGAATGCTGATCAAGGTGAGCTTGCGCAAATTAACAGTGAGTACACACTGGCTTGCAAAATCTAAACTTCTTCCTACATGCTTGTCCAGTGCTTAAAGGAAAGTATCAGGGAACTAATATATGCTCTTGAATGACAGCTTTATATAATAATCAACTTGTAGCCCATAGTAAAAAAATTAAAGAAATCAGAATTAGAAAAAAGCAGCTAAATACTATTTAGGTCACTGGTGGGAACCAATTAGTGACGCAGCTGGACCTGTGCTCTCTGGTGTATGCCGAGCGAATAAATAATACCCACTACAGCCGTAAGCTCAGTTATGTTCGTGTTAAGCTGATTAGCTAGTTTTAAAACAATTTGACTGAAAGCCGTTTTCCTGAGAGGGGGGTCTACATTTGGCCACACAAATTTCAAAATATTCAGTTGGCATCATATTGCGACCTTGGAAACCAGCAGTGTATTTTGAAATCATTTTGACTGAACCTTGTTGATTCCACAAGAAAAAGTGACTTTCAAATATAACATTTTCAAAAGGATCAATAGTGGATTAGGAGTAGCGAGTTAATCGCTCTACATCGGTGCCTATAAAGAATACTATTCATACTGCTTACAAAACTATATTCACGCGTGCTTTCGTTGTATTCAGGTAGGACTATGCGGTATACCTACACATGCAGTTGACACACAGCGGAGTGCGAAGCACCAGCGAAGTCACTAATTGGCTCGTAGATCTAGGAAAATCTATTTAGTAAATGCTTTTTCTCAAATAATCCTGATTCATTTCCATTTTTTACCGCTGGTAGTTTATTTAATATTGTATGAAATTACCAATAAACATCATTTGTTATTTCCCTTTTCCCGTCCTTTAAATTTCTGTAAAGGTTTCTAGCTAGCCAAGTCTCGTCTATGTAAAATTATATTTGAAGTCAAGTTTCATAGTTGCATTGCACCCAGATTTTCGATTTATTATTAGCTCATCTGGCCTCGTCTGTCTGTTTGTTGTTGTCAACCTTTTCCTCAGTTAAATTTGACAGGAAGCATTCTTAGGGCACAGATACAAAATTATTCAAAATGAAGCTGATTGGTTGATTTGTGTGTTGGCCATCTTGGATTTTGTGCTTTTAGAAAGTATTTAAACTTCTCTGAAACCACCTGGCCAATTGTTTGAAACACAAGAAACTTCATCTATAGCCAGACCTGAACCAAGTTTGGTCAAGAGACTGATTAGTACATTTTTGTGGCAGCCATCATGGATGATGTTTGTTCTTCGCCAAAACGCGGAGTTGATCAGGCCGATATTTTGGAAATATGATTAGAGACTAAGGCTATTATGTTTGTTCAAGGGAAGCTGATTGATGAAAAAAATGCCTGCCATCGACCAATCAATATTGAGTGTCTGTTAGTTGATGGACCTAGACAACGAAAATGGCAATATATAAGTTTTTCCCCCATCAAAATAGATCATGTGTTAGTTGATTGACTTTGACAGATGTAGAGGTTTTGGTGGCTGCTGAACACAAATTTGAGATCTTCAAATCAGGTTGATTCAATAAGTTGCTTGCCTACATGTCGTAAACTTTTCCTTTAAACAACTTGTCAAGAACCACTGAACCAAAAATCAAATTTGGCAGGAAGCATCCATAAGTCATAGAGATTCAAGACTGTTAAAATGAAGCTGATTGGTCGCTTTTAGCAATGACTATCTTGGATTTTGCACTAATTTTAGAAATACATCTAAAAATGCAATGCTGACAGACCTTTACAGATAAACTTGATCTGAGTGTACCGAGTCTTCTTTTCTTGAGGTCGCTTCGCAGCACGCTTAACAGATTTATGCAATGATGTCTTCCCCTGTTGTTATATTTACTGGCGGCAAGTAAGGTGAATCCCAAGGCTCTCTGTGCGGGTTTGTCTTCTGATATCCTTAGCCCATGGCCGAACATGGACCATCTTTGCAGGCCAAATTTTGTGGCAGGTGGCAACTTTGACATATGAGCTCCAAAAGATTTCTTAGCAGTTTCCAAATGTCAAAACTGTATTATAAGCCCGCCTAAATTTGAAGACCAAATCTGTAAGAATAATAATAGCAATTGTGTCATGACATCGCTATACTTTACACCGATCTCGGCCCTGATACACTCCCGGACCCCTAGAAATCGGTACTGGTGTCGGATTTGTAGATCTCGGCCAGCTATTAGTTTATTACTAATACTATAGTAGTAGGACACAGATGTTCAAGATATAGTAGTTTATTCCAGACTTCTGTGCTCAAAATACATGTAAAACAATCTTGGCGTGATAAATGGCTTCCTTATAAACTATTTTAACAAATGAGTACCAATTATTCAAATAAGGCCTAAAGTACAATACTCGGTTACCATCACGCAATGATAATATATAGCAATTTCTCACTCTAAATAAATTTCTTTTGCGATTGGAGACGAATCATGTGATTTATATTTTCTCGCGACTACATTTTATGTCAAATTCTGGATTAATTTTGATGTAATAAATTAACTTTATTAAAGGATACGCAATATTTAGGCGCTCCTATTTAATAATTTTACTTTCGCGATGATGTTTTGGAGATATACCGGAAAGTTCTCATCTATTCATAAAAGATAAATATCCTAGCTAAATTTAGGACTATTTGTTACTTGTCACAAAATGTTGCGGGCAGCCCGAGCCCTGAGAGTTACTCACTACACACCACCACTCACTGTACACAACTCTGAAGGACACTTTATCAGGACTGACCAGGGAAAAGCCGGGATCATACGAGAATGATTCTAGGAACAGTTCCCTGACCATGATGATGAACCCTTGCACCCATTCTCAGGAGACCCCAGGCCATTACTAACACCAGTTAAAATAGCAGAAGTTGAAAAGGCACAAAGCCCTGAAAAATGGATGTGCATCTGGACCTGATGGCAAGAGTAATGAACTATTCAAATATGCAAGTACCATTATCTCAAAACCAATCACTTCAAACATGGACGCAGCCGCGCAAGACATTGTATGGGCTCAACGCATGCTTGTGTCGGTAGTCATGTCCAAACACTGGGATTTCCACAAAATGGGCATTGACATGTCACGAGCCTTCGACACAATTAAATGTTCAAAGATACTAGATGTACTATGCCAGGCCAGTTGCAATGCAGATGAGCTACGACTAGTGAGACTACTGCTTGCAGACACCCAGCTGAGAGTATGTATCAAGTCAGTGATGTCTGTAGAGTTTGAGACATCAATCGGCTCCCCACAGGGCGATGGTGTACCCCCTGTGTTTTTCACCTGTTACCTTGCTGCTGCATTGAAATCTGTGCAGGAAAATTCCACACGACCAAATCCACCACCCTTGTGTCCATACAGGGTATGTCACTAGAAATGGAATATCTGTATGAATTAATCCAAAACAGAGTTCACCCACATATCTCCTGTGCTTTTCACCTGTTACCTTGCTGCAGCATTGAAATCCATGCCGGAAAGTTCGACAGGACCAAACTCCCCCAGTGTCAATACTGGGATAATGGGTATGCCGCTAGAGATGGACTATGCCGACGATGTGGACTTCATAGATGAGGAAATGAAACCCCTTGATGAACTTCTCCCAGTAGCTGCATGCAAGCTAAAAATTGAGAATCTGAATGAATCCAAAAAGAGTTCACCCACATATACCTATCTACAAAGCAGGAGACTGAAGAAAATGATGATCCACTTTGTGGCAGCGAACCATGGAGGAAAAGTAAAACCCTAGGCTCACTGCTAAAGTGAGAATATTTAAAATCTACACCATCAATTCCAGTCAATTCGTGTGGTTGTGAGACGGGTAGTTGAAAGCTGCTCCGGTGAAAGAGGATTTTTGTCCTCTGAATGCTGGTATAGCGGTAAGCTATTCGCCTCCCAATAGCTAGGCGGAAGGTGTCATAGAATTAATTGGTTCGAACCCCGCTCGGGTCAAAAAATTACCCAACATGCAATGCTACCCAGCATGCAATTCCCTGACTCCATAATATAGTAAATATTGGACACCATATTCGTTTAGTCTATTGTCTGTCCAGACCAGGGTTTCTCAAACAAAACCAACCCGCCTGCACGTGAAAAAAGTCATATGTCCGCCAGCTCTGGAAGCGTAAGCATGTAGGTAGGACATATACAAAGCAGTACATTCCACAGCCAGCATTTCAATACTGTTCAGCGAAAGTGTGTCAATTTCCAGGAGATAATTAGAGAAAGCTTTTATATACTTTGACAATAATTTACGTGAAAGTTGTTTCTATCAATGACAGCAACAACATTCAGCCAAATTATTAGCTCACCTGGCCTGATGGTCAAATGAAGCCGATCGGCGAAATTAGGCCGGTGGCCATCTTGGATTTTGGCCGATTTTTAGAAACGTCTTTAAAAATCTTCTCCAAAACCGCTTGAGGGATTGAAGGAAACCTCACGAAATATGATCTAGGGCAAGAGCTCGACCAAATTTGTTCAAGGGAACTTAATTGGTCAAATAGTTTGGCGGCCATCTTGGGTGACCTAATTTTAGTGAAATTAACTTCTCCAGAACCACTGAAGGGGTCAGGCCGAAATTTGGCAGATATGGTTAGGGACTAAGGGCCAGTAATGTTTGCTCAAGAGAAGTTGATCCGTCAAAAAACATGGCCACCAAAATATAGCATGTTTGGCGGCCATATTGGATTTTTTATTTGATGGATTTTGAGGCCGAAATTGGTTTTATATAGGTTTTTGGGTATTCTGATCTCAAATTTGCAATTTTCGAAACTGTCGGATAAACGGTTTGGTGGCCATCTTGGATCATTTCCCGCCAAAAGCTCCCATACTAAAGCAATGGGAAATTAAAAATATCTTCTCGAGAACTGCTGGGCCGATTTCAATTATATTTGGCATGAAGCATCCTTAAGGCAGAGATTCAAGTTTGTTCAAACGAACCCGATCGGCCAATTTGGCTGATGACCATCTTGGATTTCGGCCGATTCTTAGAAATGTCTTTAAAAGCCTCCTCCCAAACCATTTGAGGGATCGATTCAAAACTCACGAAATATGATCTAGGGTAAGCGCTGAATCAAGTTTGTTTAAGGGAACTTGATTGACCAAATGGTTCAGCGGCCATCTTGGATGATCTAGTTTTCACAAAAACGACTTCTTCCCCAGAACCGCTGAAGCGATCAGGCCAAAATTTGGGCGATATGATTAGGGACTAAGGGCCATCAGTTTCTTCAAGGGAAGTTGCTCCGTCAAAAAAACATGGCCATCATGGGCCAATCAAAATGTAGCGTGTTTGGCGGACATATTGGATTTTTTTATTTGATGGATTTTGAGGCCAAAATTGGTTCTATATATGTTTTTGGATATTCTGAGCTCAAATTTGCAATTTTCGAAACTGTCGGATAAACGGTTTGGTGGCCATCTTGCATAATTTTCTGGTCAAAAACTCCCATGCTAAAGAAATGGGAAACTTAAAATGTCTTCTCGAGAACTACCAGGCCGATTTCAGTTATACTTGGCAGGAAGCATGCTTAGGGCATAAGGATCCAAGTTTGTTCAAATGAACCAGATCGGTCAATTTTCCCAGCGGCCATTTTAGATTTCGGCCAATTTCAGGAAATGTCTAAAAATCTTCTCCGAAACAACTTGGGGAATCTTCATCTAGGTCAAGAGGTAAGCCAAGTTTGTTCAAGAGAACTTGATTGAACAAATGGTTCGGGCGACCATCTTGGATGACCTGGTTTTCACGAAAATGACTCATCCAGAACCGCTGAAGAGATCAGGCCGAAATGTGGGTCATTAAAGTTTGTTCCAGGGAAGTTGATCCATCAAAAAACATTCAAAATGTAGTGTGTTTGGCGGCTATATTGCACTTGCAAAAATGTCCACCAACTCATTTAAAAGACTGCTAAACCACCCACAAACAATTTTGACAAAAATTTATGGTGCTCCAGGTGAGCAACACGGGCCCCTTGGGCCTCTTGTCAAAATAATTATTAGGTAATGTGATTACTACATGCTACAGATTTGATACTTATTTGAATGAAAATTGTTGCTGCATCATCTTTCAGTCTATATATATTCTAAAATAATAATCATAATTTTTAGTCGACTCTCGCTGCTGATTTGAATAGTAATTTGACTAAGTTGGTGATTTGTAAGGCCATTAAAGTTTGTTCAAGGGAAGTTGATCTGTCAAAAAATATGGCCGCCATGGGCCTATCAAAATGTAGTGTTTGGATTTTTTTATTTGATGGATTTTTTTGGGTATTCTGATTTAAAATTTGCCATTTTCGAAACGGTCGGATAAACGGTTTGGTGGCCATCTTGGATATTTTTCCTGCGCAAAAACTCACATACTAAAGCAATGGGAAAGTTAAAATGGCTTCTCGAGAACCACAGGGCCATGTTAATTATATTTGGCAGGAGCAATCTTTAGGGCATAGAGATTCAAGTTTGGTAAAAGGAACCCGATCGGCCAATTTGGCCGGTGGCCATCTTGGATTTTGGTCGCTTTTTAAAAATATCTTTAAAAATCTCCTCCGAAACCGTTTGGGGCATCGATTCAAAACTTCTGAAATATGATCATGGGGAAGAGCTTAACCAAGTTTGTTAAATGGAACTCGAATGGCCAAATAGTTTGGCAGCCATCTTGGATGATCTAGTTTTCGCAAAAACGACTACTTCTGCAGAACCACTGAACAGATCAGGGCGAAATTTGACAGTTGTGATTAGGGCTGAAACGCCATTAAATTTGTCCATGGAAAGTAAAAAAACATGTCCGCCATGAATCAATCAACATTTAGCATTTTTGGCTGACATCTTGTATTTTCTACAAATTTCTGAGAAAATCATAAAAAGACCACTTATTAACCCCTGGGCCAATTTTAATAAAACATGGCTCAACCTTCTTCACATAAATTTGATTGGTAAATTTTTCCAGAGGTCATCTCTTTCTTGTTCCAGTGGCCAATAATTCCAGTTGAGCGATACAGGCCCCTTGGACCTCTTGTCTCAGAGATGTTGTTTTAGGCTTCTATTAGGAGAAATACGGTACACATCTTGTATAGTGCATCATTGGAAATTAAGCCATCCAGCCATCGGTGTAGTGATGGTGCAGAGGTATTTGCAACATACATCAATATCAAAAGTACAGCAGAGCAGTGACTAGTGTTTTGCTTTTCCTCCATGGTTCGCCACCACAAAGTTGATTTTGTTAAGCTTCATGCTTTGTCATGTTTGTCGATAGGTATAGGGGTGAATTCTCTTGTGGATTCATTCATAAAGAGATTGTCAGTTTTTTGTTTGCTTGCAGCTATCGGGAGTATTTTGTCAAGGGATTTCATTTCCCTGTCTATGAAGTCCACATCGTTGCCATATTCAATCGCTAATGGCATACCCAGTATGAACACTGGAGGGTTTTGTCTTGTGGGAATTCTCCCGGACATATTTAGTCTGCAGAAATGTAGCAGGTGAAAAACACAGGGGAGACCATCTCACTTTTGTGAGCCGATTGATATACCAAACTCTGCAGACTTCACTGTCTTCAATCATACTCAGATTGTGGTCTGCAATCAGGAGTCTCGCTAGTCACAGCTCATCTTCTTTGCAACTGGCTTGGTGTGGTACATCTAGAATCTTTGCGTGTTTGTGTCGAAGGCTTGTGCATGCAGTGAGCCCATATAATGCCTGCGCAGCTGCATTCCATGTTTAAAGCCACTGACAGGATCCAGTGCAGGCATCGATCTTGTCTTGTATACGGCATAGGGTAACATTGGATATTATTTTCCATATGTTGTTGAGGAGCACAATGGACTGCAGATTGGATACTGGGCTGTGTGGCTTCTTGGGCTTGGGTAGGGTGCCCTGGCCTACAGCACTCATGGGAAGATGGTGCATAAAGACTGAATTGATTAGGTGCGTGATCTGTTTTGAGATAATGTCACTAGCATATTTAAATAGTTCATTGCTCAGGTCCAGATGCACGGACATTTTTTTAGTGTTTTCTCAACTTCTGCTGTTTCAATTGATGTTAGTAATGGCCTGCGGTCACCTGAAAATGTATGCAAGGGCTCATCATCGTGGTCAGTGAACTGTTCCTTGAACCATTCTGAAACTGCATCCGCTTTACTATGGTCAGTCCCGATAAAATATCCTTCGGAGTTATGTACAGCGAGTCATTGTGCATTGTCAATAATTGTCAGGGCTCAGATTGCCCGAAACACTTTATGACAATCATCCACCACAGTGATCTCATCTACCAGGGAGTCTGCTTGTTGAATAGCAAGATCTTTTAAGCATTCACTGATGTGGCACAGAATGTTATTTCATTCCCTGCATAGTTTGGTGCGGTCTTTACTTTGGCCACTGATAGATGTGCAGCTGTAGTGCTTTCTGCTCTGCTGATAATTTTACTACTACATGATTATTGCTATACCTTGTTTTGTTCAGTTCTTGTTTTTGTCAACTATGGTGCTGATAGCTGATGATTCCATACATTTGATTATTTTGGTTAGGGCCTCATTTGGATCAGACCTGACACCAGTGGTCAGTCCAATCCCTGAGGTCCCTTTTTGTATGACGTTTGAGTGTCAGTGTTGCTGATGAGGTTCGTAAGTGAATCGTATGTCGTAAGTGACTACTTTCTTGTCTGGTTTGGTACACCTTTCTGTGTTTGAAATTCCATTCTTGTTCCATTACCAAAATTAACAAATTCCATGACCGCCAAGGGTCAATATCTGGCCTCCCTGCATTTCTGCCCTTAATGTGGAACGTAGATAGGAGGTAAATATGAAATTCAGCCAGGCCAGGGGTGGGGGTGCTGTGGTTTAAGTCATATCAGTGGAAATCTATGCTAGCAGATTCTTTTTCATTTAGCGTGATTACCATTTTCTATGACCTGTGATAAAAATACTGATTTTCCAGACCTGGAAATTAGATTTTCAATGCTATGACTTTCCCGAATTTCTACAAACATTTAAGGATGTCTACACCTATTGTAATACAGTCTTACAGAGCTGTGTATGTGCTTACACATGTGCATGCTCACACACGTGCGAGCGTGCATGTTCACACACCTACACACGCACGCACGCACTGCGACTTACAAACCTCGGATGTTACTGCCTCAGTAAAGATTAAGACTGAAAAATGTTGAACACGTAAAAGTAGCACCAGTTTCTTTATTCCCAGATTTGTAAAGATTTATAATTGTAATATCTTATGAATATTTATAATGGTTATGTGTAAATAATGATGACATAATTCAATTACTGGATATCTGTAATTAATAAACAAGAGCCAGATCAAAACCTTTATGGAAGAGGCAGAATATATCAAGATCAAGGTAACAACCAGCAACTCTGTGATTGACATTGTCAATTATTACTGCCCTAATGACAAGAATCTCTCACTTGACACAATCCAGGTCCCGGACCGCCACTTCCTCATTGCGGGAGACTTTAATAGCCAGTCTCAGAGCTGGGGATACAGAACACTTGATAAACGAGGAAAAGACATTGAAGCATGGCAAGATGAAAAGCACCTTTTACTTGTCAACGATCCCACAGATCAGCCTACCTTCTACTCGTGCCGGTGGCACTTGACAACAACGCCAGACTTGGCATTTTGAACAGAAGACATTCACAGAAACCTCAGTAGAGTGGTCGGATCACAGTTAGGAGGAAGCGACCACCGCCCAGTCCTCTCTCTTTCTGGAAGTATTTCGACAAGTTCACCTCAACATCCATGGTGGAACTACAAAAAGGCAAATTGGAGTCTGTTCGGCATTCGTTCCAATGACCGTACCCAAAATATAGCAGTAGAAGGGAGAAACATCAACAATGCGGTCAAGGAATTTAATTCAAGTATCCTCAAGGCTGCCAACGAAGCGATTCCTCGAGGGTTCAGGAAAAACTACCGCCCCTACTGGACAACAGAACTGCAAGCAGCACATGATAAACTAGACAAGGCAAGAGAAGATGCAGAGGGTAATCCCTGTCATGAAAACCACTTCACACTACAACAAACTAAAGCCAGGTATCTAAAGACCAAGCTGGAGGCCAAAAGAAGAAGCTGGAGGGAAAAGACGGCAGGGTTTAATTTAGAGAGAGACACCACAAAGCTATGGAGACTGACTAAAGCACTGAATGATGAGGGTGTCGGGGGAGAGAAGATTACTCTTGAAGAAGATGGACAAACACTATCAGGAAAGATGGCTGCAGATGCCTTTGCGAAGGCATATGCAAAAGAAAGCAACATTTCTATACCACGAATGCGTCAGAGGTTAGAAAAGAGCAAAAGGAAAGAACAGACATCAACACTCACGATGCAATGAAAGTTGACATTAGTTTAGCAGAACTGAAGAAGTCTATCCGCCAATTGAAGAAGAAATCTCCCGGGCCAGATGGCATTATGAATGAAATGATCTAACACCTTGGTAATGCATCTCTCCGCAAGTTGTTAGACATCTTTAATCTCAGTTGGACCAATGGAGAGGTTCCTCAGTGCTGGAAGGAAGCCAGAATGACTCCTATTCTGAAAAAAGGGAAGAACAAGACGAAAGTGCTGAGCTACCGTCCTATCAGTCTTACAAGCTGCATATGCAAGACCATGGAGCGCATCGTCAACCAGCGGTTGCAGTGGTACCTGGAGTCGGAGAACATTATAGTTTCAGAGCAGGCTGGCTTCAGAAGATACAGGAGCACAGAAGATCAAACAACACATCTTGCACAGGTCATAGAGGACACTTTTCAAGCCAAGAAGGTGATGCTAGCTGCCTTTATCGATCTGCAGAAGGCATTTGACAAGGTGTGGAAGGATGGCCTCATCGTGAAGCTCCGGCGCACAGGCATCGGTGGCAACATGTTCCGATGGACCAAGTCATACCTACACAATCGCAGAGCTAGGGTGCTGGTGGATGGACAATCTGGACAGAATGTATTGCTGAGACAAGGGGTACCACAAGGTGGAGTATTATCACCAACTCTGTTCATACTCTTCATTAATGACATTGTAGCAGAGCTGCCCAATGGGATCCAAGCGGCCCTCTATGCAGATGACCTCATACTCTGGTGCACCGAGGAGTACACAACGACTGCCACGTACAGAATGCAGCTTGCCTTGGACAGAATTACAGCTTGGGCCAATCGCTGGTGTATTACCGTCAACAAAGAAAAATCATCAGCCACGCTATTCTCACTGTCCACCAAAACCAAGGTTGGCAATCTGACACTGGGCGGTACTCCACTCGAGTACGAGGACCAGCAGACATACCTGGGAGTCACCTATGACAGAAGATTAACATGGAAGGAGCACATCAAGAACGCAGAGGCAAAGGCCAGAAGAAAGATAAACATCATGAGGAAGCTGGCAGGAACAAAGTGGGGTGCCAATGAAAGGATCCTCAAGACCATCTACCTAGGTGCCGTACGACCACACCTTGAGTATGGATCCAGCTCATGGATGACAGCAGCTAAATCTCATCAACAGAACCTCTACAGAGTACAAAACCAGGCACTGCGCATCATCACTGGTGGAATGAGATCAACACCAATAGAAAAAATGGAGCAGACAGCAGGCATCCCCCCACTTAATAAAAGAAGGGAATGCAAAGCACTGATCCAAGCTGCAAAGTTCAAATCGTTCAACAACCACCCGATGAAGATCAGGCAAGCAGAGCTGTCATCAGGAAGACTTAAAAGATCAAGTTTTGTGAAAGAGACAAAAGCACTTCAAAGGAAACACCAAGAAATGTTGCCAGCACAAATAGAAGACCCAAACCACACCCTTGATTCTCTACTCTGGGAAAACAAACTAGAGAGCATAGCTATTTGCACCACAGTACCTCATCTCACAACCAAAGATGAACACAGTGATGTGAGCAAGAAGGCCCTGACCCTAGCCATGCTAGAAGAAATGTACCCTCAGGAGACATGGATAAGAATCTACACAGATGGATCAGCCAAAGATGCAATTAGGAGCGGAGGTGCCGGACTGCACATACAGTATCCAAACGGACAACATGAGTCAGCTGCAATACCGACAGGCAAACAGTGCACAAACTACAGAGCTGAAGTCGAAGCACTGCTCCATGCAGCTAATACCATCAGCAGAACAGCAGACCCTATTGCACAGATTGCCTTTTTATCTGATGTCCTTGAGGTTATCACCAAAGGTAAGCTGCCACAACTTGAAGAAGCACTACAAACCATCAAATGCTTTCGGATAGCATTGCAGTGGATCCCCTCACACTGTGGAGTCCAAGGAAATGAGGAAGCAGACAAGATGGCAAAGGTGGGTGCAGAAGAGAATCAGACAGAAAACATTGTTACACATACAGAGATGAAGACTATCATCAAGTCACTCTATAGAACACCTCAATCAGACGATGCCTACCATCATCTCTCGAGGCCAGAGCAAGTGACCATTTTTCGTCTCAGAACTGGACATAACAGACTAAACCAACACATGTACAGGCGGTTCCACCTTACGACATCGCCCGCTTGTTGTTGTGGAGAAGCAGAACAGACCACAGAGCACATACTTCAATGTTGCAGTACGTATCAGCTGCTGAGAGAAGAGATCTGGCCTTTTTTGATCAACCTCTTTTCTTGAAAAGCTGTATGGGCCTGTGGAAGAACTGCAGAAAACCACAGATTTCATCTTGAGAACGGCTCTCCAAGTGTGATACCAGCGATCGAAAAGAAGAAGAAGAAGATAAACAAGAGGCCCAAGGGGCCTGTGTTGCTCACCTGGAGCACCATCAATTTTTGTCAAAATTGTTGGTGGGTGGTTTAGTGGTCTTTTAAATGAGTTGGTGGACATTTTTGCAAGTGCAATATGGCCACCAAACAGACTACATTTTGATTGGCCCACGACGCCCATGTTTTTTTGATGGGTCAACTTCCCTTGCACAAATTTGACTGGCCCAAATTTTGGCATGATCCCTTCAACGGTTCTGAAGGAGTCATTTTCGTGAAAACCAGGTCATCCAAGATGGTCATCGAACCATTTGGTAAATCAAGTCCTCTTGAACAAACTTGGCTTACCTCGTGGCTTAGATGAAGATTCTGCAAGTGGTTTCGGAGAAGATTTATAAAGACATTTCCTGAAATTGGCCAAAATCCAAAATGGCCACTGGGCAAATTGGCCGATCGTGTTCATTTGAACAAACTTGGATCCTTATGCCCTAAGGATGCTTCCTGCCAAATATAATTGAAATCGGCCTGGTAGTTCTCGAGAAGACATTAAAAATTTCCTATTGCTTAAGCATGGGAGCTTTTGACAAGAAAATTATGCAAGATGGCCGCCAAACCGTTTATCCGACAGTTTCGAAAATTGCAAATTTGAGCTCAGAATACCCAAAAACATATAAAGAACCAATTTTGGCCTCAAAATCCATCAAATAAAAAAATCCAATATGTCCGCCAAACACGCTACATTTTGATTGGCCCACGGCGGACATGTACGGAGCAACTTCCCTTGAACAAACCTTAATGGCCCTTAGTCCCTAATCATATCTCCAAAATTTTGTCCTGATCCATTCAGCAGTTCTGGAGGTCGTTTTCGGGAAAACTAGGTCATCCAAGATGGCTGCTGAACCATTCGGTCAATCACGTTGTCTTGAACAAACTTGGCTTACCTCTTTGCCTAGATGAGGTTTCATAAGTTTCGGAGAACACCATTTTTAAAGACATTTCTAAAAATCAGCCAAAATCAAAGATGGCCACGGGCCAAACTGGCCGATCGGCTTCGCTTGAATAAAATAAAATTTATATGCCATAAGGATGCTTCCTGGCAAATATAATTCAAATCGGCCCAGTAGTTCTCGAGAAGACATTTTAAATTTCCTATTGCTTTAGTATGGGAGCTTTTGGCTGGAAAATGATCCAAGATGGCTGCCAAACCGTTTATCCGACAGTTTCGAAAATTGCAAATTTGAGATCATAATACCCAAAAACCTATATAAAACGAATCTTGGATTTTGGTCGACCGGCCCCGTTTGCACAAACTTGAATCCCTGTACCCTAAGGATGTTTCCTGCCAAATATAATTTAAATCGGCCCAGTGGTTCTTGAGAAGAAGTTGTTTAAAGGAAAACTTGATGGACGCCAGATGACGGAGGGTCGTCATTGCATATGTAACACTAGAATGCTCTTTATCAACAAGATGGCCAGCAAACCATTTATCCGACAGTTTCGAAGATTACAAATTTGAGATCAGAATACCCAAAAACACAAAAACAATTTCGGCCTCAAAATCCATCAAATGAAAAAATACAATATGGCCACCAAACATGCTATATTTTGATTGGCCCACGGCGGCCATGTTTTTTGACGGATCAACTTCTCTTGAACAAACTTTAATGGCCCTTAGTGCCTAATCATATCTGCCAAATTTCGGCCTGATCCCTTCAGCGCTCCTGGAGAATAAGTAATTTTCACTACAACTAGGTCAACCAAGATGGCTGCCGAACCATTTGACCAATCAAGTTCCCTTGCCATAAATCATATTTCATGAGGTTTGCATCAATCCCCCACGATGTTTCCTAAAATCGGCCTAAATCCAAGATGGCCGCCGGACAAATTGGCCGATTGGGTTCATTTGAACAAACTTAGATCTCTATGCCCTATGAATGCTTCCTCCCAAATATAATTGACGAAATTCACGAAAACTAGCTCATCCAAGATGGCCACCAAACAAATCCGCCAATCAGGTTGCCTTGAACAAACCTGGGTCTACCGCTGCCTAGGGTTGCACGATTATTCACTTTTCATAATCGCGATCATTTAAGAAAAATAATCGCGATCATACGATTAATCATGAACTATATTAACTACATCAATGCTGCTTAGAGGACGGTATTATGCTACTGCAAATTGTAAGACTATGGGTTAGGCACATGGGTATACATACATGGACAGAATATGCCAGTTGCTGAATGCAAACAAAGGAATGTATCAAGACTTTTCTAGACGGAAAACGGAAGGTAACGTATTTCGTTTAATTGTAGCCTATATCTAATAGAAGTCCACCCCCTAACTTTGACATATGAGCTCCAATGATTTCTTAGCAGTTTCAAAACTGCAAAACTCTGTATTAGAAGCCCACCCGCGTGTATAATAATAACAATCGTGTCACAGGGTGTGTCGACTTAAGACAGATCTCTGCCCTGATACATTTCCGGCCCCTCTAGAAGTCAATACAGGCCTCGGATTTGTAAATCTCGACCACCTATTAGATTAATACTAATAGTAGGCCACGTATGTTCAAGATATAATAAAGTTTATTCCACACTTTGTAGTTAAAATGCGCTTAAAACAGTCTTGGCGTGATTAAATAGCTTCCTTATAAATATATTGTAAGGCCAAATTTGTGTACCAAACAAGTACGGGAGAAAATGTGCATCAATTTTGTAACGCCGATCAACATTAAATGATCCAGATTGAATTATTATGAACGACAATATAGCCGGCTTCTTAAGTTGGCGAGCCAGTGGATCTTTTGCGATGGGAGGCGGCGTGGTCTCGCGAGATATTATACGCTAACGGGAGTTTATCAAACGGGTATCCATTATTCAGATCAGTATAATACGCAGTTCCTATCGCGCAATGATAATATATAGAAATTCCCGAATTCCGAGTCCCCGATTCCAGAATATTTATATCCGAGTACTCGCTCTAAAATAAACTTCAATTCGAGGCGAATCACGTGATTTGTATTTTATTCGTGACGCCATTTTATATCAAATTGTGGATTAATTTTGATGTAATAAATGACCTTTATTAAAGGATACGCAATATTTAGGCGCTCAAATCAAATAATTTCACTTCCCCGGGGATGTTTTGAGGTATACATTAAACATAGGCATAGGCGGTGAGAACTTTTAAGTGAGAAAATGCGTTGAATTTCCGTGGTATCAGTTCTTTTTTTTAGAAAACCGTTAGCACATACCTATTCAGAGAATGGGGAATGCGGGATAAGCATGTGTGATTACAACAACAATGACAAATAGCGACCAAGTGAACAATCTTTATTCATCTAAAACTAATCCTGAGTCAATACAAACAAATCAGTTATTTATTTATTTAGTTTATTTAATCATTCACACATTCGGCTGATAGCCGGATGTTTGTTTCCATGCTTGGTAACGCGAGCAGAGTTTCACAAGCATAAAAGTGTCTTGACAAAAATTTCAACATGGCGATTATACGATTATTTCATTTTATAATCGTCCACGATCATTTTGAATTATATAATCGCGATTAATCGAATAATCGAAAAATCGTGCAACCCTACCGCTGCCACAGATGATGTGTTATGAGGTTTGAATCAACTCCTCCAGCGGTTTCAGAGAAGATTTTTTAAAGTGTTTCTAAAAATCAGCCATTTTGGCTGACGGCCATCTTGGATTTTGACTGATCCGCTTTGTTTGAACAAACTTAGATCTCTTTGCTCTATGAATGCTTCCTCCAAAATATAATTGAAATTGGCCCAGTGGTTCTTGAGAAGAAGTCGTTTAAAGAATTCCCCATTGCTTTACTATAGGCCCATTGCTTTACTATGGGAGCCTATGGTGGGAAAACAAACCAAGATGGCAGCCAAACCGTTTATCCGATAGTCTTGAAAGTGGCATATTTGAACTCGCCAAATTGATAAGCATAGCATATATAAAGCAATTTTTTCACCATCAAAATACATCAAATACAAAAAAGCCAATATGACCAACAAACGCTAAATTTTGATTGGTTGATGGCAGCCATGTTTTTTAACGTACGAACTTCGCTTGAACAAACTTGAATGGACCTTGGTCCCTAAGCATATTTACCAAATTTCAGGTCCATCCCTTCAGCGGTTCGGGAGTTGTTTTCGCGAAAACTAGGTCATCCAAGATGGCCGCCAGGCAAATCGTCCAATCAGGTTGCCTTGAACAAACTTGGGTCTACCGTTGCAATAGATGATGTGTTAAGAGTTTTGAATCAATTCCTCCAACGGTTTCGGAGAAGATTTTTTAGTGTTTCTAAAAATCGGCTATTTTGGCTGGCGGCCATCTTGGATTTTGGCCGATCGGCTTTAAAGACATTTCTAAAAATTGGCTTGTTTGGCCGATCAGCTTCGTTTGAACAAACTTTAATCTCTATGCCCTAGGGATGCTTCCTGCCAAATATAATTGAAATCGGCCCAGTGGTTCTTGAGAAGTCGTTTAAAGAAAAAGTTGACGGACGATGGACGGTCGCCACGGCATAAGCTCACTTGGCCTTTCAGGCCAGGTGAGCTAATAATTAATATTTTATATCAGTAAATTTCATTAAAGCCGATATACAACTCTCAAGACATAAATGTAATTAATATTAACAATTTAAAAACATTAATTAAATAGTCTAACTAAATTCATTGGCTCATGGTATTGTGAATTTCATGTTCTGAATAGGCATACAGTAGATCTATGACTAGAATTACAAAATTTCATCATCATGAGGAGAAAATGCATACATATACATATAGCTATCTTTGATTCTGTCCAATAGATAAAGTCTTGGACACAGAAAAAGTTAATTTAGAATGCAAAAGATCAAGTACGAAAAAACATGAATATTAATCATAATGGTAAATTTGAAGTTTCATCAAAATAATCTAACATGACCTAGTAGACACTAAATTATCAAATGAAACCGCAAAGACCTTCATACATGCACAGACAGACGCAGGGAAGTCAAATTTTAACACCCACCTAGAATCTTTTGGACTTAGAAGGCAGATTCTATTTCTATTTCTAGACAGCTTTGAATGGAGGAATCCAGTTTTAGCTATGCCATGCCCATCTCTACTGCTTTGCCCGTGTTTAGATCAATTGATCCATGCATTCCCTACAACTCAATTTCCAGAAAACTATACAGGTAAGCTGTTGAATATTTTGAAACTAATTTGACTGGGCGCAGCAACAGCGCCCAATTACATTAGCTTCAAAATAATCAACAGATTGTTTATTAAATAGTAAAGACATACAATGCGTACAACTTGACGGACAATTAACCATTTATGACAGACTTAATGATGTCATTCATGACATGATAGATTATGACATCAGCCTACATGTGACATAGTTGATTATGACATCATATGATTGACTGAGAGACTGGATTCATCCATCGAGTCTCATCACGATGAAAGAAACAATTTACATAAAGCTAATATACCTTGAAATGAACAGAAAATAATATTCTATTGGTAATATACATAATTATATAGTAAAATAAAAAGGACTAGTTACATTAGCTTCAAAATAATCAACAGATTGTTTATTAAATAGTAAAGACATACAATGCGTACAACTTGACGGACAATTAACCATTTATGACAGACTTAATGATGTCATTCATGACATGATAGATTATGACATCAGCCTACATGTGACATAGTTGATTATGACATCATATGATTGACTGAGAGACTGGATTCATCCATCGAGTCTCATCACGATGAAAGAAACAATTTACATAAAGCTAATATACCTTGAAATGAACAGAAAATAATATTCTATTGGCAATATACATAATTATATAGTAAAATAAAAAGGACTAGTTTCTCATTAGTATATTATGTACATATAGGAAAACCGATAAAAAAGCACCTTAGACTAGAGTGAGTAATTAGCAATGCTATGAGTAAGGTTGTGTTATTGTAAGCTGTTGCTAAATGGAAGCAGTGTACTGTGTACAAAGAAGGTAAAGCAATGGATGAATCCAGTTTTAGCTATGCGTCGCCCATCTCTTGATAAGCTCCACCTATGCTTTGCCAGTGTTGGGATTGATCCATCCCTATATTCCCTGAATCTCAATTTCCAGAAAACTATACAGGTAAGCTGTTGACTATTTTGAAAGTAATTTGACTGGGTGGTGTTGTTGCCATCATCAATGGCAGCTACAGCACACCCAGTCAAATTACTTTCAAAATATTCAACAGAAAGTTTATTAATTAGTAAAGAGATACAAATTGTACAAACTCAACAGACTATTAAGCATTTGTGATGGACGAAATTATGCCATTTATGATGTAATGGATTATGACATCTCTTGCTGCTAGAACCAATGTACAGCAAAACGCTGTCAATAACAGACACATAAGATACTGGCTCATTTGCCCTTTAATGGTCAAGCTGGGCCAAACCAGTTTTTGCAATGTTCATGAAGAATGTTCATTTGCAAGACAAGAAGACATTTTATCAATAGAATGAGTGGCTCGATATCAGAGCTAATCATTTCAGCGTAAAATTTTCAAAGATAGAAAAATGTACATTTTCTATGAGAAAATGTCTTAACTATTAACGACTATATTTGCTAAAAATATTAAAATATTTACTTATTGAATGTCCATTTACAGGCCAAGTGAAGACTATTTTTGAAAATTTACCAATAAAATTACTGGCTTGATAACTGAGCCAGTCATTCCAGTGCTAAATTTTCAAAAATAGTCTTCTCTTGGCCTACAAATGGACATTCTTGAAGACCAATACCGAGACTGATTTTGGCCGGTTTCGTCATGAAAGGATTAAGATGGCTGGTCATAAGAACACATCCCTAGAGAAGCCACCAGCAGGTATTTATCATAACAAATGAGTCTTTTAATGAGCAAGATGGGCAAGAAATTCAACATTTCTGCTTAAATATGAATGATAATTTACAGGCCAAGAAGGATATTTTTGCAAGATTACCACGTAAATGACTGTCTTGGATATCGAGCCAGCCATTCCGGTTCTCTTGGCCTGCAAATGGGTGTCCCGCAAGACCACTGTAGAGACTGGTTTGGGCTGGCTTGAGCACTAAAAGGGTTAATTGATCACCTGATGTTAATAACTTCTTGATGGTCCATGCTGTGTCTGTTAGTGACTGAATTCAAAAACAATATCAACCTGGTCGAAAAATGACAGGAAATACCACAAATATTCTCCAACGTACCCAGTAATATCTTAATATAATCAGCACATGAGAAAGCCAGACATGTCAGTAGCTAGGGGAAGCAGCTTTTGGGGTATTAAGATGAGAGTGATTTAACCCTTTAGTGGTCAGGCCAGCCAAAACTGGCCTCTGCATTGGTCTTGAGGAATGTCTATTTGCAGGCCAAGAAAATACTATTTGTGAAGATTTATCACTGGAATGCCTGGTTCAATGACCAAGCCAGTCATTTCAGTGGTAAAATTTCAAAAATAGTATTCTCTTGGCCTGCAAATGGACATTCAGTAAGTAAATATTTTAATTCTCTTGACCAAATTTGAGCATTACAGGGTTAAAACAGGTTGACATTTTCACCTGCTGCCTTAAATAGCAACACAAGTCAAGCAATAGATAGGCATGACAATGAATTCATATTGAGGTAGGTGAAATAAACATATTTGAATGACACGATAAACAAAATTTAAAAGGAAAATTTAGATTTCTATTTAGTGAAGTCGATTTTTGAGAATTTACCTCACGAATGGTTGGTTCATTTATCGAGCCAGTAATTCCAGTGGTAAATTCTCAAAAATATTTTTCTTTTGTCCTGTATATGTAAATTCCGATTGCAGAGGAAGGATTTGGTCGGCTTGATCATAAACATTAAAGGATATCACAAATGAGAATTAGATTTCAATAAAAAAAAGCCAAAATTTAGTTTTTATCATATTTTATAAATTAAAAAGTTGTCAGATTTTTGCAAACTCTATCACTGTTATAATTGTGGTTAAAGTGGTGAATTGTGACACACCTAAAGATTTAAAGTATGATGTCATCGCGTGAAATGTCAAACACATGGATTCAGATTATGCTACGCATGTTTTCAGATTAGAAGAAACTCATCTAATACAGTTACCAAACGGGACATCACCTCCGATCCAAGTTTTTGTTTAACAAACACTAGTGTTTCTCTTGCATCTCACTAATACGGTGGTGTTTGAATGAGTGGTTGTGAGCTCTCAATTATCAAAAACAAAATATTATTTATGCGATGACATCATACTACCACAATCAATCCCGCGATGATGCCACTCTGCGATTCTCATGAGAAATTTAAGAAAATATTGTGAAATTTACTATTAAGGAATCTGAAAATATGCAAAGGATATAATTTATTTTATTTAAATTATACAATTTAATCATAATTTGGCATGCTGTGACCGTTACACGTTCGTGTTCCCATTTAACTCTTACCACTCTGATGTCAATATTCTGTCTTTTACTGTATCAATAACAAAGGAACTGGTGTACAGTTTTCAACAAGTTTGGTGGACTGTCTCGCTGTTGTATATGTTGCTGTCTACAACCACTGAACACCAACCAGTTCATCTTTTAATTTAATTTGAAAATTAAAAATTTGACATTAGTGTGGTAAGGGTTAAAGGCTTAAAGATGTTTGAACTCTGTAATTTCAATAATTACTTAAAGTTGCAACACCATTATCGAGGACATAAATGTAGAAGGTAGAAATGTAATATTGGACTAAAATGAACAAAAAATAACATTCAATGGACCGTTCTGGTTTTAGCTATGCCCCGCCCATCTATAGCCAAGCTCCACCCACACCTCGCTCGTTTTGGGATCGATCGATCGCTGAACACCCTGACTATCAATTTCCAAAAACTACACATTTAAGCTGTTGAATATTTTGAAACTAATTTGACTGGGCGCTGTTGCTGCCTAAGCATGTTTATTAAATAGCAAAGAAATTCATACGTGTCGGCGTATTTGAGATTTGGTGACGGTCTATATGGAACCCTTTGTGATGTAATGATTATGACATCATCATACACATGCTGGGCTGAATATGACATCATACAAGGTCAGATAATAGATGGATATTCTGGAAAGGTGAATTGGCAATCTACATAACATTGTACAATAGAAAAGACTAGTTAGTTTCTCATTAGAGGTAAAAAATATAATATAATAAATTATCTTCATGTAAGCAGTCTATAAAGGTTAACCCCTTTAATGGTTGAATTTGGTCAAGAAAGTTTACATATCATCCTATTGAATGTCCATTTACAGGCCAAGAGAATACAATTTTTGAAAATTTTATCACTGTAATGACTGTCATTCCAGTGGTAAATCTTCAAAATTTTTATTCTCTTGGTCTGTAAATGGACATTTCTCAAGACCACTGCAGATACCGTTTATGGCTGATATGAGTGTTAAAGGGTTAAGCTATTTTACTCATTCAGCGGAATATGTAAACAATCATCTTTTCCTGACCAAAAATATGCATTCTCGTTATTAAGCAGGATATTTTTGACAGTGTGTTTGATCTATACAGAATGGATTTCCTTTGCAAATGAATATCTTCCAGTGAGATTACATATTAAAGCATTGAACCATTAAATAAGGCAAGTAAGAGAATTGTGCGTAATTCACTTCACAGTTAAAAAAAGCTAGTATATAAAGAATTCTAAAACCTTACACCTGACTAATCTAATAGCGTAATAGTGTCTAATATCCCTTAACAAGTAACAAACCAGATATCCACTGTCTAGGTTTTAATCACTTTAACCCTTTAATGGTCATGCAGGCCAAAACTGGACTCTTATGGTCTTGTGGAATGTCCATTTACATTGAAAATTTACCAGAGGAATGAAAGGCTCGATAACCGAGCCAGTCATTCCAGTGATTAATTTTCAAAAATGGTATTCTCTTGGCATGTAAATAGTCATTTAATAAGAAAATATTTGAATATTTTGTACAAAATTTTACCATTAAAGGGTTAATACATCTAAACATTAAATGAATTTTTAAAGACTACATTTAACCGTAAGCCCAGCACAAGCGGCAGGCAAAAACCAGTAAATGCGAAGCAAATTTGTTTTTCACCAGTTTCCACAAAGCTGTGGAATCCTGATGTATGTTGCACACACATAAAGGAAATAGCGACACAAGTCATACATGATATCACAAGAATTCCGCGGAATTAAATGTCTCGCCTGTCTCATGTTTGTCACAGTGGCATTGACCTTTGAGCTCTGCATTATCATGCTTCTTCCTAACATTATAGGTAACCATGTATTATAGTTTAGTTCCAATAGGATTAACCAATCCTGAAATATAAATGAATTGCTGATTGGAAATACACACATGACAGAGGTGAAATATCAAGGCTATGATGACCTTGACCATGGATCTAGTGATGTCACTATCAGCACACAGCTTCCTTATTTTATAGGTAACCATGTATCCAAGTTTAGTTGCAATAGGCTTAACCAATCATGAGATATAAGCGAAGAGGCTTTGCTAAAACAAAAATGTTGAAATAACAGAGTTCTGTATCAAGGTCACAGTGACCTTGACCTTTGACCTTGCGACCGCAACATCATCATGCTGTTTCCTGTAATGCATCCAAGTTTAGTTGCAACAGGCTTAACCAATCCTGAAATATAAGCTTAAAAGTTTAGCTAAACGGAAAAACTTAATGCTGAAAAAGCAGTCCTGTATTAAGGTCACAGTGACTTTGACCTTATGACCCCAACATCATGCTGCTTCCTAACTCTATAGGTAACCATGTACCCAAGTTCAGTTGTAATAGGCTTAACCAATCCTGGAATATAACCTGCGAAGTTTTGCTAAACGCAAAAACTTAATGTTGAAACAACAGAGTTCTGTATCAAGGTCACCTTGACCATTGACATTGTGACCCCAACATCATCATGCTGCTTCCTATCATTATAGGTAACCATGTATCCAAGTTTAGTTGCAATAGGCTTAACCAATCACGAAATATAAGCTGAGAAGTTTTGCTAAACGCAAAACCTTAATGTTGAAATAACAAGAGTTCTGTATCAAGGTCACAGTCACCTTGACCTTTGTCTTTGTGACCCCAACATCATCAGGCTGCTCCCTATCATTATTGGTAACCAGGTATCCAAGTTTAGTTGCAATAGGCTTAACCAATCTTGAAATATAAGCTGAGAAGTTTTGCTAAACGCAGAACCTTAATGTTGATGCCGCCGCTGTCGGAAAAGTGATACTTATGTCTCGCTTTCTGTTTCGCAGGCGAGACAAAAATGACGATGGCACTAGACCAGGCCAGCTTCATGGAAGTCACCATTTTTTATGTCATCTATCTTTAAAACATCTGCTGAACAAAAAATTGTGAGTGTAGGTTCAAAACTCTTCGAGATCTGGACCGGACAAGAAAACTTTGACAAATTTTAGCTTTTCAAGGGAGATAACTCTGGCAAATGAGGGGATTTTGACTAAACAAAATTATGACACTTCGTCTATCCCTAATACATCTGCTGAAAAATGAAATTGTGAGTGAAGGTTCAAAACTCTTCAAGGTATGGCTCAGACAAGAAAATTTCGATAAATTTTAGCTTTTCATGGGAGAGGCAAATATGGGCGGATTTTGCTGAAATGAAATCACTGCACCTCGTCTATCCCTAACACATAAGATGAAAAAAATTGTTTTAGTGTAGTGTAGGTTCAAAACTGTTCAAGATTTGGCCTGGAAAAGAAATCAGATGGATGGACGGATGCACGCACACATGCATGCACGGACGGACGGCGAGCACCATCACATAATATGACCCCCCTTACACGGGCGTATAAAAACTGAACACTATGTGCATGATCATGAAATTATGACAAACTTACAAACAATGCATTGACGTAATCGCTTGATATAGATGGACAAGTGTCATGACAAAAACTAGACACATTAGAAGAAAGTAATGCATGTAGATTCTCAGAGCTTTCAGCCATAGGAAAACTGCTGAGCATTAGCAATAACAGTACAGTCAAATGCGCTCTGCAGTCCAACTCTATATAACGATCACTTTTATACTCACAAAACCAGTGAAACAATACATTTTACCCTCCATAGAAAGGATCACCTGTCTATAATGTCGCGGGTGCACGGGTTAAATAGAGACAGCAGCATTATTCATTCTTCTTATAGCTTCTGTGCAAATCTATCTCATCTTTGAAAGCAAGAAGGCCTAGTTGTGCATGGGATGCTTCATTAAGGGCTTTAGAGCGAATACAACTCCGGTACTGCTCTGATGATAAGCCAGGGTCACACGCTTTCTCATGCCATACGTGAAAGATTCCAGGGTCTGTAGCACGGACTACCATATAGTTCTGACTTTTAATGAACTTCTGATACAGAAATACATCTTCCCCACCCCAACCCGTCAAATGCTCGTCAAAACCTTTAATCTTAAGAAAGTCTGAGCGATATTGACATGTCATTCCATAGCCAAAGTCACGCCAAAACCCTGTATCCTTAGAAATAACAAGTTGGTCCCGTTCAGCAGGTATGTCCATATCATGAAGTTTGTACACAACATTAGGATTATACAAGCTAAATACAATTGGGTAATAAACACGCTGTCCTCGGTCAGAATTTAGACGACATCTTTCTAGAAAGTCTGAAGCAAACACAACATCTACATCACAGAAGAACATCAACACATCCCCACCTTTCCAATTAAGAGCACCAACTTGCAGACCACGGCCACGCGAGAATTTGTCATTAACTGTAATTAGCTTCATATTCTTGTATTTATGTTCTTTCGATATACGACTCATCAAAGCCTTTACATTATCCAATTCTTCTGTACCAAAGTAAACAACCGTCAGGTAAACTCTGGAATTCTTCTTAATACAAAAGTTAATGAAACGACTCATGAACTGCTTAAACGTCTCATAGCGGCCAGACAAAGGCATTATCAGATTAATCCATTCTTTATGGGTATCTCGTTTCTTTTCAATCACAAGATTAAGTGGGCCAAAAGGCCGAACAATGACTAATTTAACATAAAAAGACTTTAATTCAGAGGATGATAATTGTGATGATTCAATTTGATCAATATTGCGGAAATATAACTCATAATGTGTACCAGTGGTTTGTTCTGTTCTGCAAATCCCTTCTATAAAATCTTCAACACCAAACTCCTTGCTGTTATTTGTCCTATTCTTGTTAAGTATTTCCAATGCAAAGTTTACAATTTCCAAAATGTCTTTCTTTTTAAAAGCTATCGGTTTTTCTACAACACGTTTTCCAAGACCTGGGTCAACTAAATAAATGCGATTTAAAGTAAACCGATTAAAAGCAGGAAGATCGTATTCTGTTCTTAACTGAATTCCATAAAGAATTTCTGTTTCATTCATGCGATCTTGTACAAACTTGGTGAAGTTAAACTGCTCCTGTTTTTTCATAAGCTGCATAACCTCTGTCAGATTCTTACGTTCACTTTGTTGAAACTTCAGTAGTTTTGTCAAGTTTTCCTTACTCATGCGGAGCTGTGTCTCGAGGTGCCAAATCTTCTCTGTCAATCTTTTCATTTCCATTTTATGCGATTCATCCTTTTCCGGTAATATTCCCGGTTTGCTGCTACCTCCTGGTCTACCTTTCCCCCAGCCAACTCTGTCAGCTTGCGCATTATTTAAAGGTATATCTTCACTCAGAGCTAACAGCTCTCGCTCTGATCGCTGATCTTGCTGTAGAAGAATTGCGTCCATGTTGAGACCACACCTTGCTACAAACAGCATTGTAAGGCCAGATAAACAGAACATGAGTAAAAGTACACGTGGCATTGTCTTCCTCATGCTGGGTCTGAAGAATCGCGGACAGCAAGAAGACAAGAAGCAAGTAGTTGAGTTTGTATTAATCATCACACACATGTACACATAGTACCAGTATTCACTGCTTTCCCAGCACCAATCTGCAATAACAAAATATGATATTTTTAGTAATTTTGACATGCCTAAACTTCCAGTATCGCGACTCATTCTCTACTATATCCATTCCATATCTTCCACAGTGCAATGATCCAAAAATAATTATGTCTTACATTGCCGTTCTCTCTGATCATTGGAGAGAACCGCAATGATAAGACATAATTAATTTTGAACCAGAGCGGTTTGCGTTGTACCAGAGTGAAGATGTTAACACTTTAACCCCGAAATTTGTTTTAATAAAATTTAACTTCTCATAGAAAATGTCCATTTGCAGACCAACATTATTTTTGAAATTTTACCACTGGAATGACTGGCTCGATTATATATACAACGGTAGATACACTTGTATAACTTCTCTCCTCCAGACAATACCAGAATTAATCTCAAGATATTCAACAAAATGTTATGTAAATTTTAAATAATTTATCGCATCACATTTCTATATATCTGCATAGAAATCCTAACCATTACATACCAGAAACAATATATTCCCGTTGAATATTCAGAAATTAATTTGACTGGGAGGTTTCGGTCAAATTAGCTTCAACTAGAGTTGTCTTGAAATTGAGACCCTGGCATTTCAATTGTTAAAGGTCTAAAAGCACATGTTGAATTAGTTAATGCCGCGATGTCAACACTCATTCCTCAAGTCCACTATACAGTAAACACTAAGTTACCACAACACAGGTTCAACTTGGATGCCAGTCAGCCACAGAATAAAGATATGCTGATAAGGCACTGGTAAACATGAGTTAATGTTTATAAGCTAACAGTTAACCCTTTCACACTTGATATCTCAGGGTCAGTTTCAAAGCAAACATACACTTACTAACGCTACTATTCAATCAAATTACATCAAAGACAAAATATTCAACAGTATATGTCTTACAATGCAAAGAGTTTATCCTATCTGGTCTGTGTGAGTAGAACCAGCTTAGATATTACTACATATAGCAGGACCTAAAGCCAGTATCTGTTCAAATAGATTATGACGATGTTATAAGATTTGGATAGTAGCTTGCAGGCTGCAATAGATATGCATTTAAATTCTGAATATAACTTATATAATTACACATCTTGAATCAATTGAGTAAAAAACAATAAAATTACTGCTGATATTCTTAATGGAAATGTATAAGTACAGCAGTCAGGAAATGGAAGACAACCATGGGAGAATCCTCGTAGTCTGCAGAGTTGACAAGAATAAAGAGGAGACACATGCCGCCTCTATTGCTCACCGGGAACATTGACATTTCGAGTAGAAATTAGGTCATGTTCTATACGCATACGCCTATAGATTTCTGTAAGAAATCCAACAGTTCTGGTAAATAAATGGCACAAGGCTCAAAGGCCATAGTGCTCACCTAGCTGATGAGGACCTGTAAAGATGTTAACATTACTTAATACACAACAAGCCCCATTGGTCAATCAGACAAGCATAACTGTTGCCATAGACCAATGGTCCTTATCACTATTGACCAATGAGACAATCATCCTTAAAACTAATGACAAACACAAGTATCGCTGACACTATTATCCAATGCCAATGGGACAAGCACCATTGGTCAATGAGACAAGCGTAATTGATGCCACTGACACCAATGGAATGACAGTCCTTGGCTGTATTGAGCAATGCGTAATTTACCAATGGGGTAAGCGTAACTTATACCACTGACCAACAAGAGAACAGGTTACAGACATAATTGACCAATGGATAAAGCACCCGTGGTCAATGTGGCAAGTGTAATTGATGCCATGTACAAATGGGACAAGATCCTTGGCATTATTGACAAATGAGACAATTATCTCAGAAACGAATGCCAAACAAATGGCCCTAGGGGCCTGTATTGCTCAATTTGAACCTAGGCATTCCAGCTAAAAAGGCCATCAACTATAAGTAGAACCCTAAGGAGTTGACAAGAATTGTAACAACAACATAATGGCCATGTTTCTTTGCCTATCAACTTCCCTTGAGCAAATCTTACTGCCCCTTAGTCTCTAATCATATCTCCCAAATATCAGCCTGATCCACTAAGCGGTTCTGGAGAACTGGTTTTCGTGAAATTTTTTAAAGACATGTCTAAATATCCGCCAAAATCCACAATAACAGTCGGCCAAATTGGATCTCTATGCCCCAAGGATGTTTCCTGGCACATATACTTGAAATCAGCCCAGTGGTTCTCAAGAAGACATTTTAAACAAGTGGGCCACCCAAAAAATAGACCAATCCGTATTCTCATTTGACATTTTGAAGCCTACCATCATAGCATCGTTCGACCCAAGTTTTGTTGAAATCGGACTGTTGATTAAGGAGTACCATTTTTAAATGGTTCCGGATAATTTTCAGAAAATCAAAATGGCAACCAAAACATTGACCTATCTAAATTCGGAATAGAATTTCTAGAGGCTACCACTATAGGATCCTTTCAGCCAAATTTGGTTTAAATTGCCCAAGGGGTTAATGATGAATAGCGTCTTAAACGAATTCCCATTTTCCAGAAAATCCAAGATGGCCACCCAAAAAAAAATCATAGTAAAAATTCTGTATACAAGTTCTAAAGTGTACCAGCTGACTAGGGTCTATTCAGTTGAGTTTGGTTGAAATCAGCAAAAGCGGTTAATGAGGAGTAGTCTTAAATGATTTCCAAAAAATATTGGTAAATCCAAGATGACCACTGGAAAAAGCGACAAATCAAAATTCTGTATACAGTTCTGAATCCTACCACCATAGAGCCCTTCCAGCCAAGTCTGATTGAAATCGCCCAGGCAGTTAATGAGGAGTAGCCTTTTAAACGATTTCCAGCCATTGTTTGGAAAATTTAAGATGGCAAAATTCTACATACAAGCTCTGAAGCACACACCTCTAGGGTCCTTCCAGCCATGTTTGCTTGAAATCGTTCAAGCCATTAATGAGTAGTAGCATTTCAAAACAAGAAAAAAAAAAATCCAAGATGGGCGACGGAAAAATTGCCCAATCAAAATCCTGTATACAAGTTCTGAAACCTCCCACCATAGTATCCTTCCATCCAAGTTTGGCTGAAATTAACCAAGATTTAAGTTGTTAATGAGTAGTAGCTTTTTAAGCGATTTCCTGAAATTAAAAAAAAATCCAAGATGGCCGCCAGAAAAATTAACCAATCAAAATTCTGTATACATGTTCTGAAATCTATACAGCCTAATATCCTTTCAGCCAAGTCTGTCTGAAATTGCCCAAGATGTTAATGAGTTAAATTAACCAATCAAAATTCTGTCCCCTAGTATTCTTTCAGCCAAGTCTGGTTGAAAATGTCCAAGCAGTTCATGAGGAGTAGCGTTTTAAACCATTTCCCGCCATTTTTCAGAAAATTCAAGGTCACCAAAAAAAATGTCCAATCAAAATTCTGTATACAAGATCTGAAGCATACTACTCTAGGGTCCCTCCCACTGAGTTTGAGTGAAATCAGCCCAGTGGTTAACAAGGAGTAGGCTTTTAACTGATTTCCAGAAATTTTCAGAAAATCCAAGATGGCCACCAAAAAAATTGACCAATCAAAATTCTGTATACAAGTTCTGAAACCTATTAGCCCAGTAGTCTTGCCAACAAATCTGGTTGAGATCGCCCAAGCAATTAATGAAGAGTAGCGTTTTAAACGTTTTTCAGTCATTTGCGGAAAATTCAAGATGGGCCCCGAGAAAATTTACTAATAATTCTGTATACAAGTTCTGAAGCACAGCAGTCTAGAGACCTTCCAGCCAAGTTTGCTTGCTTTTATCTTATTTCCCGTAATTTTCTGAAAATCCAAGCTGGCTGCCAGAAAAATTGGCCAATCCAAATTCTCTATACAGGTTCTGAAGCCTACCTCCTTAGGCTCCTTCCTGCCAAATTAGGTTGAAATCCGGTAAGTGGTTAATGAGTAGTAGCATTTTTAACACAAAAATTGATGGACAGACGGACGGATGATGGGTGGTCGACATGACATAAGCTCACTTGGCCATTCTAGCCAGGTGAGCTAATAATCCAATATGCCCACCAAACACGTTACATTTTGATTGGTCCATGGCGGCCATGTTTTTTTTATGTATCAACTTGCCTTGAACAAACTTTAATGGCTTTTAGTCCCTAATCATCTCTCTGAAATTTCAGCCAGATCTGTGAGCGGTTCTGGAGAAATCGTCTTTGCGAAAACTAGGTCATCCAAAATGGCTGTCAACGCATTGGCCAATCAAGTTCCGTTGAACAAACTTGGCTCAGCTGTTGCCATGGATTATGTTTTATGAGTTTTGAATCGATCCCCCATCAGGGTTTGGAGAAGATTTTTAAAGACATTTCTCAAAATCAGCCAAAATCCCAGATTGGCCAACCGGCTTCGTTTGAACAAACCTGTATCTCTATGCCCTAAGGATGTTTTCAGCAAAATATTCTTGAAATCCGCCTATCAGTTCTCAAGAAGATATTAAATATGTTGCATAGTATGGGAGTTTGGTGCGCAAAAGATCCAAGATGACCGCCAAACCATTTGCCCAACAGTTTTGAAAGTGCAATTTGAAATCATCATTCCCAAAAACCTATATAAAACCGAGTTCGCCTTCAAAATCCATCAAATGAAAAAGTCCAATATATGGCCACCAAACACACTACATTTTGATTGGTTCACCGTGGCCATGTTTTTTCATGTATCAACTTCCCTTGAACAAACTTTAATGGCCCTTAGTGCCTCATCGTATCTCCCAAATTTCCATTCAGCGGTTGTTTTCGTGAAATCCAAGATGGTCGCTGAAACATTTGGCCAACCAAGTTCATTTGAACAAATTTGGTTCAACTGTTGCCCAAAATGGTATTTCATAAATTTTTAATTGATCCCCCCACCCTCACCCCAAGAAGTTTTGGAAGATTTTTAAAGACATTTTTCAAAAAATTTGCCAAAAGCCAAGATGTCCACCAGCCAAATTAGCCGATAGGCTTCCTGTGAACAAACATTGATCTTTATGCCCTAAAGATGCTTACTGACAATTTTACATATTCTTAAATAATTTTTTAACTGTTTCTTCTGGTAAATTGTTGGCGTAAATTATTACGTTCACTTTTATATGTAATTACTCAAATAAATATGAATATTATGAAACACAGATCCAAATAGGTACATGTCACCATTCTAAAATATATTATAAAAATCTTGAGACAGACCAGAAGAAGCAAAATTTGTGAATCATTTCTATTGTCTAACTGTATCTCTCTAAATTGTAAAATGAAAATGTATGTCAAATTTCATCCATTTTCATTTAGTGTACATATTGCTGGGTATGTTAAACACCCGAAGAATTTCGTTAATGTACATTCATTTGAAGGTACCAGTATGATAATTTCATTTGAAAATTGACATCATTTTTCTATCATATTTTGTCCATGGCTCAAACGGTATAATTTGAGATTTATGAAACAAAGTGCTTACTGTTGACCACCATTTGCAATTTTAAAACTTTATTTCATCAAAGATATTGTGTTTAATCTAGAAAATTCTTTAAGAAACTAAGAAACTAACTATTTACAATTTATGTACAGATGCTCTGTACATTTTCCAATGAGAAATCTTCTCATTTCAACAATTTAACACTTTCAATCATAGAAAACAAATGTTAAAGATTGTTTACTTTGCAAAAAGTAAGCAGGATTGCTGAAAGTTTTAGAACAGTTTGTCTGGATGATGTTACAGCATCCATACAGTAAGATTAGTTCCAAAATGTTCAACAGCTTGCGTGTGTCTAATTGCTTCTGAAATTATGATACTGATCTTTCGTGATTAACAAGGTTAACTTGTATTCCAGCCAAGTTGGCTGTCGGCAGCACAAAAACAATTTACAATCATATCCATCAACTCTTCAACAAGAGCGCCAATAATTGACACATTGTTCTGGTTACCACAAACATAGAAACCTGGCACATGATTAACAATTTGATGGAAAGCATCAATGCGGTACTTAATCATTAGCCATGTGCTAAAATGTCAGTTTCTTACCCCTTACAGTAACCATTTTGCTGTTGCAAGAGCATTATATTACCAAGATCATATAAAATCGGCCAACAAGGAAGACTCCTGTTTAGTTTGAGAATAGCATTGCATAACCTGTTGAATTAGCATGTAAAAGGGAAATTCTGAAATCAAACTAACATCTCTAGTCAGCAATCTCAATAGAATATTTCCTATAGTTTTATCTGGCCTGTAGTTCTGAGGTGGTTAACTATTTCTAGCAGACATAATCAAACATATTTATGACTGAGATGGTACCTGCAGTGTCTGCTGGATGCCAAAACATGATCCATTCAATGATTGGATAATTTGTAACATATCTTACGCTTTGTCTCAAAACTCCCACCCCTGCACAACACCTGCACACAATCTGCATAACCCTTCAATGGCCAAATTTTGTAAAGAAAATCAAAATATTAGATTATTGAATGTCCATTTTGAGGACAAGAGAAGACTATTTTTTTACATTTACCACTGGAATGACTGGCTCGGTTATCGAGTCTGAGTCATTCGTCGTAAATTTTCAAAAAGAGTATTTTCTTGAATTGTAAATGGCCATTCATCATGACCACAGTAATGGTAGATTTTTGTCGTATTGGCCATTAAATGGTTAAGCACATCCATAACAAGGTGTATGAAGACGTGGGTAGAAACACCAATGTGTTAATACAAGGTGGAAATATGCCATGACATTAAAGGTTACACATGAATGGCAGCACACTGGCATAGTTTTAGACTAAACTTGATAAAAAAACTTAATATATTTGCTTACTGAATGTCCATTTGCAGGCCAAGAGACAATTATTTTTTTTAATTTACCACTGGAATGACTGGCTCGATTATCGAGCCCGTCCTTCTAGTGGTGAATTGAAAAATATAGTCTTCTCTTAGCCTGCAAATGGACATTCCGCAAAGCCACTGCAGAGGCCGTTTTTGTTCGACTTCTACATGAAAGAGTTAAAGGTTATACATAAATGGCACCACATTGAGCTGGTGAAGTGAGGAATGTGTATAATGTTGCTAAAACAACAGAACAAATAACAGAAATAATGTATCATAATATATTTATAAATTATCATATCCTTTCAAATGTGAGACACTACAGGAGGGGTGAATTATAAAAAAATCTGTCTGTACTAAATGTCAAACATATCAGCCCTGGAGTATTGAACACCCTTCCAGTACCATTAACCCCATAACCCTCATATCAGCCAAAACCTACCTCTGCTGTGGTTTTGAGGAAGGACCATTTGTATGCCAAGAGAAGGGTATTTTTGAAAACTTACTATTAAAATGCATGGATCAATAATCAATATAGTCATTCCAGTGATAAAATTTTAAAACATAGTCTTCTCGTGGCTTGCCAATTGACATTTAATAAGCAAATATTCTGATTTTCTTGAACAAATCTGACTAGCAGACATAATACATTTTGAATCTTCATCCCAAAGTACCTCCAAAAGAGACTGAAGATGTACAATGAGAACCTAGATGCATAATGTTCCAGAAGTGGTGGAGATGGGAAGTGGGGTTGCGGGGCGGGGGGGGGGGGGGGATTCCCATACTCCTTTAACCAGCTGGATATTTTGAAATTTCATTGATTCAAATCTGATGCATTATTTGGGAGAACTGAGAAAGGAAGAGTGGCTGATGGTGATTAACAGTTTGAATGGATAAGTGATGTTGCATCAAAACTCAGCATTACCTTGATTAAGATGCTGCAGAAAACTGTTATGCTTCTCTTTGTCTTTCCATCACAAAATAATAAGCGGCTCAAGTGCAAATTTGTCAGTAAACCCATCAATTAGTGGGACAAATGTGAAAAAACAGCCTAAAACAGACAAGTTCTGGCAGGAAGATGACAAGAGGTTGATGGGATTGTATCCCTCACCCATTTGTCACCAGCCACATCACCATTTGAATGAAAGCAGAGATTTGCAGTAAATGATTTGGAGATCTTGAAAAATACTAGCCCGACTTGGCGCCAATGCTTTACACTAGAAAAATAAAAATAAATTAAAAACAATCTGGAAAATCTACAAACTTTTTTCAATGTGACAAATCTGGGAGGACTAAGGTCTGCAATCCTCTGATTGCTCTTACTGTTACAGTGACCGAATAGGTGAATACTTACTAGTATATAGATATAACTGTCTCTGCTGGAAACACTATAACTATAATTGTATCCATTCCAGGATTCCTAACCAGAATATCCACTGAAGTTTTACAGCTCTATGATCACAAAACAACACTTAACCCTTAGAACACTGATATCAATATTCTATCTTTTACGGTGTCAATAGCAAAGAAACTAATGTACATTTTTCAAC